>CAUOFW020007279.1:1857374-1877374 GCA_963454935.2 Ilex paraguariensis | reverse complement strand
TTTTTTTTGTAAAAATTCTGGCATTACCATTTGATTATTAGGAGTTCATCTGAAGTGTCGATGAACTTGCACATGCAACCTGTATTAGAAAAAAAATCACGTTGGAAGGTATATTTCAAGTCTCTTACAATCAAAATACTTGAACGATATGGTACAGCTTAGACGAAGAAGAACAAGTGAATTAAGTAGTAGTTTGAAAGCCTTCAAGCTATAGATTACAGCTAAAATTGCTTATGCATGATGATTGAGTTTTGGCCCATGCAAAACATGGCGCCAAAGACCAAATAACAATCATCTTTGCAGCAGTCTCAAATATCCTGCAGTCCTGCTACAGAAGTGAATATTTATCAGTTTCCAAGAGGTTGCCTACTTCAACATTAGAATGAATAATTGTGGTGTTTTGCTACTTACTGCCAAAAAGAAAGAAAGAAAGAAAGAGAAAAATAAAGAAGAAAAGGGTATTGCTATTTTCTACTTTGTCTACTATTTGAAATGATATATTTTAATGTAAATTTTGTGTATTTTCATTTGTCATAGGGTTCATGTGTGATCAAGAAAGAAATTTGTTTGGAGCGGCCTGGCATTTCAGGAACTTCAATTCGGCCAGATGGCAAGATTGCTGCAACTGCTGGCTGGGATCACCGGTATTTAATAAATTCTAACTTCAAGTTTTTATTGCTTTGTCCTCCTACCTTCTTGACAAGGAGCATACTGCATTACCATGGCTCCCAGCTGTACCGGAATTCTTCAAAACCAGGAATTTTTTTTCATAAAATTTGTTTTCTCAAGGCATTTATTCTGTTCAGAAATCATCCTCTTAGAAGTTAATCCTTTTCCACCTGCAATGACAGTGTAAGGATATACAACTATCGCAAAGGAAATGCTTTGGCCATATTAAAGTATCATCATGGCACGGTATGCCTCTATTTCCATCTTTTTTGCTGTAGAATGAATATTTAAAACAGGATCATCTTCACTGTACCAGTTCTGTCCATCAATCCCCCACCGTTTCTTTGCTTGCCTATTCACCTCTTGGTAGAAATAGGCATGTGTCTATTCCATTGTGTTTTTATTAAAAATGGATACATTTATTTTTATATGTACCTAAAACAATCACAGTGCTTTACTGCATGCTGCATTATCCTAGAAATGGGATGACAATGCAGAAGAAAAAGAAGTTCTAGTATTCCATTGTCTAATCATTTGAATTTGATTCTCTAGTGTATGGATATGGATATTGCATCAAGATTTGTGTTCTTATATGCATCTTGCACTTTTCAGTACATTATATTTATGTAATCTCTCTCTATCCGTGCATAATCAGATGGATATTTTAAGGTAATAAGCAATTTGTTGTTTTCCTTGATGAATACACTATCTCTTTTTTTCCCCCCTTATTGCAGTGCAATGCTGTTTCATTCTCATCAGATAGTAAACTGATGGCCTCTGCATCAGAAGACACCACTGTTGCATTGTGGGGACTTTATACTCCTCAAAACATTACATAAGTTGTTAACATGCACAGGAGTATTTGTCCCAGTACTTAAATTATGTCTTGTGGATTGATCATGAAAAGTTTGCTGGTCTTTGATGCAGCATGGAACTGAGTGTTGAAAATGTGTACACTTTAGGATCATCCCTTTTTTTTTTTTTTAATGTTCATATATAATGGGTCCTATTTAAATTCACGATAAATGATGCTCTTTCAGTGAAGAAGATTGAAAGTAAATGTCTTGGAGGATCTACTTTTACGTATAGTGGATTTAATGTAAATTCATGATATAGATGCTCTATTTATAAATGTAATGCATGAGGCTCTTGCTTATAATGGTGTTAGAGAGTAGTAAGTGATAAGAATTTTTACTCTTGGTTATTCGAGGGTATGAGGGCTGCCATCGTTCTAGGTGCGACCTCTAACTATCTGCTTTATGCCTGAAAAAAACTACCAACATTCACAAACTTCAGTATGACATTCCTATTCATGGATAAACTAATATTGAAAGGCATCGGAATAAATAATCCATAGAAATTACAATCTTCTGGTACCTTGTTATGTTTGCTAATTAGGTGATTAGTCTAAACGAATGTTTTTTGATTTGTGACTGTTGTAAATAAAGATTAAGGTAGTATTTTTGGGTCACTGTCTAACGTCCATAGTCAAGGCTTAGACCAACTCTATGTTTACTTTGCGATAGTCTTAATTCGACATTGTCACACCATACTATATATATATATATATATATATATATATATATATATATATATATATATATATATATAGTAAGCTACAGCTAAATAAGAAGATTTTGAATTGAAATAGTATAATGCCATTGAATTTTTATACATGCACGTTCGAACATGCCAAGCACAGCTGCTGGAATAAAAGCAGCTCTGCCAGAAATTATTAGAACCTGCCTCACCTACCAAATCACAGAACATTTACTGATTGAAATGAGGATTCATGAACGTCCACTCAGTTTTGTTGTCTTTTTTTTTTGTTTTTTCAGTTTTATTTTGTGAATTGCATCATGGGTAGGAAAATAAAAATATGTATTTGAAAAAGAATAGTTCGGTGTATAAGAGGGTTATCACTGTAGAATTTGGAGAGTATCAGATATGCACAATCTTATTCTCACATTTGAACGACTATTTTCGGTTACTCAATACTGTGATGCCCAAATCAAGTTGGAGCAATGTTACGTCATGCTCTCACATGAAGAATATTTATTTTTTTGTTCAGTACATAAGACTTTCACCTATAATGGGATATGAGAAAGATAAGTATATGTCATGCAATCTTATTGTTTTTATTGTAGAAAAATCGATTTCGGAACTCAAACCAATAGCACGTCGCTTAAAAAGATATATAGATAGCATCTCGCCAATCTGATTGATACGTGAAAACGTCATGTTGAATGCATAAGGCTTTCACCTATAATGGAATATGAGAAAGATAAGTATTATGCAATCTTACTATTCTTATTATAGACAAATTGATTCCCAAACTCGGTCAACAATAAATTATTTAAATAAATATATAAATGTCATCTCGTCGGTCAAATTGATACGTGAAAAAGTTCTTTATTTCCATAACCCTATCTTGGTTACTTGAAGTTCATTTTGATTGGAAATGAATTCATACATTAAAAAAAAATAAAGGGTGATGCTTTAGTAACAGAAATGGGCAACTTCACTTCATGAGAGTTTTCTTTCTTCCAAATTTGTCAGTGCACAGCACCGAAAGATATTAGAGAGCAGGCTTTCTTTCTTTCACCAAATACGAATATTTAGCGCACAAGCAAAATCTCAACTCCTTCATGCACAAGTTTTTTTCTTTTGGTAAAAATAATTAGCAAATCCAAAGCTATACTCATCTCTACGCTCTATCTAAAATGGCAAATATGACAATATATTTTAATCGGTCAAAGGTAAATCATTCACACTGGAATTATGATATTCATGAGAGATAAAATTCTTCATGGCCTAATTCAAAAAAATTGTCAATAATCAAACTCAAGACGTCTGAACTTATAACTCATCCCGAGCTATCTCTTGGGGTTACATTATTGATAAATGAATGGCTGTGGAAAACTTTATAGATCAAATGGTCACTTTTGCTTTGGGGGATTTGTCAGTTTAGAACAATTAAGTAAAGGCCATAAAAAGTAAATGTTATAAGCCACTGAACAACCTTTAAAATCTGATTATGATGGCTCATCTCAAAAGGAAGGTTGCCTATTTTAGTCTGAAGTAACCATATATAGGTTTCAACACTTTGATGAATAAGTTTAAGAACAGAAACTCTTCTTTGTTTTTGTTTTTTTTTTCTTTTAAGAAAGAATACATTTCAATCCGGGAAGAAATTTATCAATTATTATCTTTTGTAGATCTAGTTATCTGTCTCATTAGATCCGTTTATTAATTAGCACGAGTCTTATGAGTACTCAAAAACTTATGAGCACTCAGGATCTTCTCTAGTACATTTTTTCTCAACTTCTCTCAATAATATATCAATCGTCGTGTATTAACAAAAAACCCATCGTTATATAGTGAGTATCACTTCAATTTATAGTTGTGATCTACAATTTTTTTTAAAAATTATAGAAACTATATACAGGATGGATGTAGTGATATAGATACAATCTAGTTTCAACCATTGAGGTGGGTTGGCTTGCTCAAGATGATCTTCATTTCTAGACCAGATTGACTAGTTTTAGAGGTTATGGTATGGATGGTTGAATGCAATTCTTAATCCGAAAAAGTAGTTCAAGTGTGGATGAACTGTAAATTCAGACATCTTGTATTGGAATTTTTACAATTCCTTGGAGTCGGGCTATGAACGATTTATCCCTCATGAACACTCTAGAACCGACGTGGATGAACTGTCTTTGATCGAATCAAAAGGGGATTAATCGAAATACGCATCTGATCCGAATACCCATAACCGTTGAACTTAAAAAACAAAAAATACAATCTCTTAATCCTCCTTGGCTGGGCATGTGCAAACCAGCTAAAGAAAGTGACCTGGTACTGGAATTATTTCCATCCCAAGTCATTTTGGACTTACCATTGTTTGTGTACTCAAAATAAAGTACTTTTTTTTTTTAATTACTTGCATCTCCTCGCCAAATTAGCAATTTGAAAGGTGAACATTAAAGACAACTCATACGGTTTCTTTCATCAATTTATTCATGGCAAAGCAATTGTGGATTTAGTGGAATCATTTATGAGAATTTTGAGATTAAATTTCATGCTATCTACGCGAGGAATGATGTGACTAAATCATAGTAACATAACTTCTCAATACAACGTTAATTTTGTGAAATTTAAAAGGATTTGACGCCAAGAAAACATTGTCAGATATCACCATAAAATAGAGTTGACAACGACTCGTGTCGTGTCATGTTGAGTGTTTAAGTCATTAAACGACATTAACATTAGCTCAAATCATGCATAACTCATTTTATTGAACGGGTTTGGAATGGATTATCAATCAAAATAAAATCCGAACTCAATTGAAGTTAAGGCCATGACCTGATAACTTCATGAGGATTTGCTGGTGAATTTTTTTGAAGAAAATAATAAAAATAAATAAATTCCAAATTAAGAGCCATATATATATATATGTGTGTGTGTGTTATTTTTAAATAATTCATCAATCAAGAGAATGTAATCATATCATTAGCAATGCCAAACAATTACAAAAAGCGTTTTAAATGTAAATCCATCACTGAAGACATAGAAAAACAACCCATAAACCTCACACATATGTAGACATGTAACCAACATTTATTCCTTGCATCCCATAAAATAGACACTTACACTCCCTAATGTATCTCTTGACTTGTCATGTAGAGAGAGAAAGAGAGAGAGAGCTCCAAAGCCAATGTAGACAGGTTTTCGAAAACAACGTGCTATGTTGATCAAGATTTTTTACCAAAAATAATGTGACACAATTTTCACCATCAAATAAGTAAGTCTCATTAATATTCAATGATGAACATTGTGTCAGATCATTTGGCATAAAAAAACTTAGTAAAAATTTTGATAAGCTCATTACTATTTCGAAAATCACTATTTTAGCTAGAATACCTTAAGATAATTCACACCCACGACTTTGTTAAGCAAGTAAAGACCATTAATCTTTTCTCCCTCGAGAATAATCTAGTTCTTTGGGTTTTTAGCTTATATATAGTATAGATATATACTAGCATTAACAAGAGAAAATTCTCATTTTCCACTTAAGAGTTATAACTTGATGAGAAATATATGTGGTTTTGAGGTATATAAACAGTATTAGAAGGATTATATTTCATATTTCACAAAAAAATATTTTACTGTGCTAAAAGTTTTTGAATATTTTCGTTCTATTTTTCGATTAAACCCAATCAATTCTCTCAAGATTATAAAGCTACAATAATATATGTAGGTGCTTTAGTATTAGTAACTATTATTTCTCCGTCCATATTGTCAATGCTAAAAATTATATAATCCATAGTTAAAATACAAAAATGCTTTGTTAAATTAATCATACGGAAAATAATGATAATTTATCATTTTACTAAAAAAATAATCTAGAATCTAATTGTTTTTACTAAATTACTCCTCCATTTTTGTTCTGAAGTTTATATCTTATTTTTCAAGAAAGAATCACATAAATCAACATTTGCAAGGGAGGATTGCATTTTTGGTGATCCCTATGTTCTTTGCAATGATGATAATTTTTTTTGTCAAACACTATTACTGGGAGAGGAATAAAGAGGTTAGAATTCACGATTTTAAGATTTAATAGCAAGGTGATTAGTTATTAGGTCAACCGCTAATCGCGATACTGATGTTGTAGTAATAAATCTAAGAAAAAAAAAGATGGCAATTGTCTGGCTATGTAGAATAGTGTAAATTGTCTGGCTACGTAGAATAATGATGTTGATAAAAAATAAGTTTAAGAAAAGAAAAGATGGCAATTGCCTGGCTACTTAGAATAATGATGTTGATGGTAGTAAATTTAAGAAAAATAAAGATGGCAATTGCCTGGCTACTTAGAATAATGACGTTGATAGTAATAAATATAAGAAAATAAAAGATGGCATTTGTCTGACTATGTAGTAATAAACCTAAGAAAAGAAAAGATGACAATTGTTTGACTATGTAGAATAATGATGTTGATAGTGATAAACCTAAGAAAATAAAAGATGACAATTGTTTGGCTATGTAGAATAATGATGTTGATAGTCATAAACCTAAGAAAAGAAAAGATGGCAGTTGTCTGGTTATTTAATTTGACAACAACTCATACAATACTATTTAAAAAATTATGAAAAATTATAAAATTCTTATTTTTTGTCTACAGTATTCGTTAAATACTTATTTTCTATCTACAAAACTCATTAATCGCGTTATTCGTGTTGAACCTTAATTTAACTCATTTATTACTCGTATCAACTAATCGTGTTATCTTCGAATTTTGTTATGTCGGGTCAAATTCCTGTCGAGTTCGTGTTAACGGACGACACCCCCGAGTGCAATAAATTTTTTTTGCAGAGGTTAGAAATTCAGGTAATCTGGCCAACTATTTTGTGAGCTGTTTTACTCCATTTATTATGGATTTTAATGCAAACAAAACCCCTATGAACTAAACAGATTCTATGCTTAAAATATTCTATGGAACATCCAAAAGGGAAAAGACTTAACTAATCAGTCACTTGGAACAAAAAACCAAAAAAAAAACTTACCAGAGAGTAATTGATATGTGTTTGCAAGCCTTTGGTAATCTCACATAAAATACTGGGCATAACAATTATATTACATCAATAATGTCATCTGATGTCACTGAAATACAACAAATTAGGCAACGAAAAGTTGCATTTAACAAAAATTTGCAATCTCTCACTTAATTGAAAGAGAGTGAGAGATCGATTTGTAACCTAGAGGGTGAGGAAAGTACAAGTTTTAAAAACTCTATAACCTTATGAACTAAACAAATTCTCTATTAAAATTATAAAACATGTCGTGTAATGCCATTTTTATCTAATTTATTAATATAATTTGTTGATCTAATATATCACGAGAAATGAATTGATAGTAAATCTCAATTAATACTTGAGCCTATTGTAAATCTCAATAATGATTCAATAAATCGAGAAAATTCTAAATCACAATTATTGAGTTTTCAAAAAAAATATTCACAATTATTGGAGTTTTTGACAAATTTTTTGAAACATCCAAAAGGTTAAAAATTTAACTTAATATTTTTTTTGGTTCAATAGTCAGAGTGTCCGGGTCAGTTTAAGTGCACATCGACTAATCTTTTTTCCAGTCCAATCAAAGACGAATTATCCACGTGAAGATTAGAATATTTATAAAAAATAAATTTCTCGTGATTTGATTATTACCGCTTATTCTATTTTACAGTTTTAACTGATATTCTACTTTACAGTTTTAACTGATAATACACTTGGAACAGAAAAACAAACAAATAAATAAATACTAACAAGATATTAATTTTTACGCGTTTGCTTGCGTGTGATGCTCACACAGACACACACAACTTGGTATAGAATTTAAAGGAGACAACTCTACCCCCACTCTCACCAAAATCCTCCGGACAACAACCTCAGACCCAAATCTAAAACACAACTCATGTCCAAAACTTTGATTCTTTCTTTCGTCGTACGGCAGTTAATACTGCTTGTCGCCAGACCATGTAACCTGAATCTGACCCACGCCGCCGGAGGCAGCTGGGATCTCCTTTTACCCAACATTGGCATAACAGCCATGCACATGCAACTCCTCAACAACGACCGCGTAGTCATCTACGATCGTACAGACTTCGGCAAATCAAACATCTCATTGCCCGGCGGCAAATGCAGGAACGACCCGGACGAAAAGGTTCTGAAGATTGACTGCACTGCACACTCAGTTGAATACGATGTTGCAACGAACTCTATACGTCCTCTCACTGTTCTCACCGACGTTTGGTGCTCCTCCGGATCCGTCATGTCGGACGGTTCGTTGGTCCAGACCGGCGGTTACAATGACGGTGACCATGTGGTCAGAGTGTTCAAGCCATGCAGGAGTGGTTGTGATTGGCAAGAGATAAAGAATGGCTTAACTCAAAGAAGATGGTATCCAACCAATCACATATTGCCTGACGGCCGGCAAATTATCATCGGCGGTCGACGGCAATTCAACTACGAGTTTTATCCAAAGACCAATTCTGCATCAAAAACATACAATTTGCCATTTCTACTTCAGACCAATGATCCAACGGTTGAGAATAATCTATACCCATTTGTTTTCCTCAACGTGGACGGAAATTTATTTATTTTTGCAAATAATCGGGCTATTTTATTCGACTATTCAAAGGATAGAGTCGTAAAGACCTACCCGACAATACCTAATGGAGACCCTCGAAATTATCCCAGTACGGGTTCGGCAGTTCTTCTTCCACTGAAGATTAACAGTCAAGGACTAGCATTTGAAGCTGAAGTTTTGGTATGTGGGGGTGCACCCAAAGGAGCCTACGCCAATGCGAGGAATCGTAATTTTGTCAGAGCTTTGAATACTTGTGGACGGATCAAAATAACCGACCCGTCACCTCAATGGGTTATGGAGACCATGCCTCTCGCTCGGGTTATGGGTGACATGCTATTACTTCCTAATGGTGATGTTTTAATCATAAATGGGGCATCCGCGGGTTGTGCCGGGTGGGAATCTGGGCGAAAACCGGCTTTAAATCCGGTCATTTACAGACCCGAAAATTCAATTGAATCACGGTTTGATGTACAAAATCCGACCACAATACCCAGAATGTACCACTCCACGGCGGTTTTGCTCCGTGACGGCCGAGTTCTTGTAGGTGGCAGCAACCCTCATGTTTATTACAATTTCATCGGAGTGTTTTATCCTACAGAGTTGAGATTAGAATCATTCTCACCTTCGTATTTGGATCCAGAGTCCGTTAATTTACGCCCGAAGATCATTTCACCCGTTTCTCAATCCAAAATCGGGTATGGAAAGCGGGTCACTATACGGTTTTCGGTCAGGGGAACACTAATTGGAAATTCGGTCACGGTACTAATGGTAGCACCACCGTTCAACACCCACTCCTTCTCCATGAATCAAAGGTCGCTAGTTCTTGGTGGCGGGAAAGTGGCAGCTGCCGGTAAATCTACGCATCAAGTGCAGGTAGTGATGCCTGGTTCGGGTAATCTTGCACCAGCCGGATATTATCTTCTATTTGTGGCTCATCAGAGTATTCCTAGCGAGGGTATTTGGGTCCAAATACAGTGACAATAATTGTTTGTTTTAAATACATTGGGTCCTGGGTATACTACAATTTTTATTTTTTTTAGGGTTAATATCAAATTACATCCTAAAAGATCTCTGGAATCTCAAATTACACACTTAAAATTTAAAAATATTAATTTACACTCTCAAATATATAAATTTATATTATTGTGCACAGAAAATTACCACCATCCACTTTTTCGTCTAAAACTAAGTCACGTGAGTTAGAGGTGAGAGGAGCATGGGCTTAAATGTGAACTTTGACAGAAAAGACATCTATTTTGTAACCAAATATTCATTCACCAAATTCCAATATTCCACATAAATATGATCCAAAAGCAGATTTCCAACCATTAGTCAAAAATCATCCCAAACACTGTTTTTGTCTCATCCATAAACAAATATCCAACCAACCAAAAAAGGCAACTACTGTTTAAAGAGAAATCCACAAAAAAAATTCATTTCAAAAAGTTTCAATTCTATTTTATTGTGTTGGTGGCCTCCATGATGTTGATGATGAAGCTGGTGTTGCATATGAAGATGATGATGGTGTTGGTGTTGGTGTTGGCGTTGGTGTTGGTGTTGGTGTTGGTGTTGGTGGTCTCCATCTTCTATGTTGTACAGATGATATTGGTGGCCTAAAGTGTGAATGTGTTGATGGTATGCATGATGTTGCAGGTACAAACGAAGTTGCTGGTTATCAAAACTTTCCCATTCAATAAGGATATCATAACTTTTGCAAACCTGTATTTTAGAAGATGATTCTCAAAAAATAGTTATGTTGTAATACTTCACTTTACAAGTATATTGAAAAAGTCTTCAATAGTTGTTATTTTATTTTTTTTGTTCAATTGTTAGGGATATTTCGATCAGTTTACGCGTACTTCAACTAATTCTCTCTCCGGTTTAATCAAAGACAAGTCATTCATGTCAGGAGTAGAGTATTCATGATGAATAAATCTCTCATGGTCTGTCCCCAAAAGATTGTCAAGATTCGAACTCAGAAAGTCTGAATTTACAACTTGTCCCTATTACTACTTGACGCTAATAGTTTTGTTATTGTTGAGCATAGTTATGTGATTCAAATCATCAATTTTAATAACAAAGATTTTGCTAACATTTAAATTCAATTAGTGTAATGATTTGATTAAAATTTCCACAATCCTTAATTTGATATTGGTTTCATGATTTTAAAGACTGCGACATAATTAGACTTAATATGCTTTCATAAATCAACCTTAATGTATGCAATAAATCGGGTTGAGTTCATACCTAGATGCATATGTACAAGAAGTTGTTGTTGTTGACATTACAAGAAGTTGGGCATATGCTTGATGATCCTATTGTGTAAGAAGTAGGATCTTTGCGATTCAGTAATGTTATAACTAATGTAACTGATTGGTGGTGGGGGGAGGTGGAAGAGTTTCATTCGTTCCTCTCTCTCTCTCTCTCTGTGGTTATAGGGGCAGCAAAACATTGATTCTTTCAGCAAAGTGATGGGTTTCCACAGAAATTGATGTGTGATAGAATTAAGTTAGTGTTATTTCTTAACAAAAATAGATTTTTCAATTGGTGGGTGGGTGGGTGGTGGGGGGAAAGAGGAATGGAATGGTGATAATTGCCATGGTTAACAGTGGTGGTTAGTTGGCAGTGGTCCAAATGGCCACCTGATGGAGAAGAAGAGTATGACTTTAGGGCCTGAGAGGAAGAATGGCCAACACAAATGTTAAGTGGGTCCATTGAAGGTAATGTTGGTATGCTATTAAAGCAAGTTGCTTACCTCATCAACACTATAACTGGCCTTTAACGATTCATTATCGGCTAGGCGCATGTGTTACAGACAACTAAAGCAAAAGAGGGTGCAGTGTTATTTTCTATATATATGAGAGGGTCTCGTTATTTGATCATACCTCAGAGGAGGTGGATATAATTTACCCATTATTGTGCTTTGAGTTGAGTGTGTGAATTCTCCACTTGGGTCTATTTCATCATTTGTGCTTTGCACATCACAAATATCATTCTCAATTGGATTTTTTTTCTTCATATACCTTACCTAGACCTAGGAAAGAACAAAAGAGAAAACTCGATTTTTATTAATAATTTGAGATGGAATCCGTAGAGGTACCTAGTGGTTTGTAGATATCTTTGCGTGAACCGTGAATTTACACTTCTTAAATTTGATTCGAATTGAGCTTATGACTCGTAAATTTAACTAATATTCATGTTTATTAGTGAGTTATTTCTCACAGCCTTCATACTCACAATTGAACAAAAATCTTCTGAAAGTATGCAAACAAAAAAAAATTAGTAGAGTAATGAGTTCGATTGATGGCGATAATTAGAGAAATTGGACATTGGCTAGGTAAGTTCCTGTTATCTTCACGGACAAATTATGCTGCCCATATTTGTTTATCAAATTTTGTATCTTAAATGATGTGTTAAAATCGTGTGTATTGAATGTTTGGTGAAGTTAGTGGATCTCACTAATTTAACCACGCACACTGAGTTGAGATAAAATATTTAATAAATAATTTGGTAAGCATAGTATTGTTCTACTTTCAGAGAAGAGCGTGGTAATTAGGTGTCTTTGGGAGAGTTAATATGGCGGGTAGTGTATCACACGCCACAGTAGTTACACGTTGGATAAATTGTAAACTCATACATTTTAAGTTCAAAACTTAATAATTTTTCTATTCTAAGAGAGACTTAGCCCTCATAAATTCTCTAATTCTAGTGTCAATAGTTTCTTTTGATTGGACCTAAGAAAAGATTAATCAAAGTGCATCTAAGTTGGCCCCCGAATACCCATATCAAATTGAAAAGAAAAAAAAGAGAGATCATGGAATACAAAGTTCACAGGTCTGTCTGGCCATATATGGAGTAGTTACCTGCTGCCTGTAACATTATATCCCTTTTTAAGACTCCAACAAAGTGAGACTTTTTTTTTACATCTTTGTTTCTGATGGACCAGGCCAAGGCCCCAACTCAAATTATTAGCCCATCTTGAACAAAAGGTCCAACTAGACAAAACTCAGTGGATCCAGCCTAAAAGAAATCAATGTCCAGTTAGGTTCATCAAGGCTCCAAGAGTGATGTCATCAAAGAATAGGCAGCGCCATTCCAAGAGCCTCGTCCACGGCGCCTTGAAAAAAGTTAACCTCGTTGTCCTTAAACCTAGTTTTAGAGAGAGCTATGTAACTGCCTCAGTTGTTGCAAGGAATACGGCAGCTCTACCAAATTAACTACTTAGTTACTGAAAAGGCACCTCAATCTGTTAAGAGACACTATAAATTGTAAGTCCCATCAATACATGGAGGCATCGATTTCATCTTGTATCACCCTCATCTCTCTCATAGTTTGTACCTCTTTTTGCTCACGTCTGATCTCCTTACACCCTTATAGTAATAAAATATTCAAGTCATCCTAGCCCTTCATAGTGGAGTAGATCATGTTGACCGAATCACTCTATATCTATGTCTTAATCGTGTTATTTTTCTCTCCTTAATTATTGCATTAATTACTAATCTATACAATCATAACTGTCATCAACCAAGGCTGGTATGAAGAATGCTCACGTTGATGGGGGAGAGCGGACGGGAAAGCCACCCTGGTGAAGGTTCCAATTAGAGTACAACAAAATAATTTTCCGGTATTATACTTTTATTTTTCATCTGATAAAAATGTGATACGCGTAAAGATTTTATTTTGCTAACTTTTTATTAGTTTACTATTTTTTCAATAAATTATTGTAAATCAGGCAAGCCAAATTAATGATTGCATATCACTCTCGACACGGCATTGCACTGGCGTATTAATTGATCGGATTCTGATTCGAATTTGACTTCGATTAGTTAAATATGAATTAATATTTTTTATCGATAATCAGAATACAATATCAAATTTAGATTTAGTTAATCAAGTTGTTAAGATCAAATCAGATTTTTGAATTATTGACAGATTCTGGACTACAAAAATAAAATCCACCTAATTATCATATCAAACTTTTGAAATCAAACTCAAATCAATCAAAATCCGATTCAATTACGATATGATGACAGACCTACACTGTACCGGAATACTAAAAGTTGAAATTGATTTGGATTTTTCTGGTGAGGTTAATGGGCCGAACTATATGAAGACTTTATAAAGGACATCAAGCATCATAGGCCGAAATGTTGGGTGATTCAAGCCCGATAGAATTGGAATTCTATGTGAGCTGTCAGAAATGATTTTCAGTGTCAACTAGGCCCATTAGAGCTTACTTGAGACTGGCCTCTCATACGGTTCATTAGAGTGAATCTCTTATGCAGTTCTACTGCCCGACGTTAGCTACAAACTGGGTAAAGCTCCAAATATTTGAAATCGAGGATTAAGATTGGGAGGGATCCCAATTTGATATGGGTCATGAAAGAGGTTAACCATCATTCTTCTTAACTATGTATGGCCAATGAACTTCTCACTTTAGTCCGTTTTTTCCTTCTATGAGCTCGGGTTGATAGTAGCTGCGGTAGTAATGTCCCGGAGCCCGACTACTTACCCGAGGCACTGATCGAGAAAGTCACAAAAATGACGTTAAAATTAATTCTAGAAAGACATTACTATAACGAAAAAAATTGAGAGCTTATTTATAGCTTGGATAGAAATTCTCAATATTGGGGTTGAATAAAAAATTACAATCCGACTTAAACTCAGCAGTAATTAGGTTGGTGTTAAGTGTTCAGAACCCATCTTCAATTCAATTCAATGAATTTAGCATTAAACCTGAATCGAAACTAAATTGAAATTGCATTCCAACCCATATAGTGTTTACCAAAAAGTGAAATTCTGGTTCAACCCAACTAAACGTTACAGAACCCCCACATGTCCGATGCAACCAAACACCTTAAAGTTCTCCACTCAGGGTTTGAAGCCACACCATGCTTTCTCTAGTGTCTTATACTTCACAGCAAGAGTAGGGCATCGGTTATGCAAATGAACGGTCCAGTTGACGGCTTCCGGCCAGAATTCTTTAGGGACCAGCTTCTCTGTCAACATGCATCGTACCATGTTCATGATCGTCCGGTTCTTCTGCTCTGTAACCCCATTTTGTTGTGGGGTGTAGGCCGCGATGAGCTACCTAGCAAGACCATTTGAGCTACAATACTCATTGAATTCCAGTGAGGTAAACTCCCCACCTCGGTCAATTTGAAGACAACATATAACATTTACAGTTTCTTTCTCTACTAGACTTTTGAACTTTTTGAACACAATAAATGACTCTGACTTGAGATTCAAGAAATAAGTCCATAACTTTCTGCTATAATCATCAATGAATGTGATTATATACCTTTTATGACTGTTTGATTCGGGTGTGATGGGACCATAGATGTCAGCATGTACGGGTTGCAGCTTCTGAGTAGCTCTCCACAAATTCTTCTTAGGAATGGTCTCTCGATGTTGCTTGCCTACCATACATATTGTGCATACTTCAGAGGAAGCATTGAGAGGAGGCATGTCTTTCACCATCTTCTTGTAGGACAAGGTTCTTAGGCCCTTGAAATTTAAGTGCCCAAATCTACGATGTCACAAGTTGGTTTGATCTTCAGATGTGATCTTGAAGCATGCAAGAGCAAGAGCAGGAGCTTGAGCTTGCACTTGTGTTTCTATTTTAGCAAGAAGAATAAACATCCGATTAGCAGACATTTGAGTTTGCATAATCAACCCTCATGCATGATGATAAATCTTGCATACTCCATGCTTTATTAGAATAGCTAGATCTCACTCTTGCAGTTGACTAATACTTAGTAGATTATTTTTAAGCTTAGGACAATAAAATACTTCGATTATCACCTGACTTGCTCCGTTGACTCGTAGCTTGATGTTTTCCTTCCCCATCACTGCCATTTTGGTGTTATTGCCCAATTTCACAACCCACCTAAAAGTCTCATCTAGATGGAGAAACCATTGCCTATCTCCAGTCATATGGTTGCTGCAACCTAAGTCCAGGAACCACACTGCTCCTTTCTTAGAATTGTGAAGATCCACACAAGTCATCAGCAACATCTCTTATTCTTCATCTAGTTTGGCATAATGAGCTCTTTTTTCCCAACTAGGACACTCGTATTAGAAGTGGCCTAGCTTGTGGCACTTGTAGCACTCCACAAGTGCTTTGTTAAATCCTTGTCTGCCTCTACCTCTTCCATGACGTCAGGATGCACCTCGACCACCTTTGTCTCTTCCTTGTTTATATGAGACATTGAAAGCTTGTTCATCACCTCCATTGTGATTGTTCATTCTTTGTTCATGAACAAATAAGCTACTTTGAAGCTCATCTATGTTAAGTTTGTCCAAATCATTGGACTCCTCCACCGAACATATACCACATAATTGAATCTGGAAGTCATCAATCTCAAGTCTTCTCAATGATTATGACATGTTCCATCTTCTCTTCATGAACTTTCATCTTATTTGCAATAGTTAGTGTCCAAGCAAAATACTCGTCCACATTTTCCCCTTCTTTCATCTGCAGCACCTCAAATTCTTTTCTTCAATCTTGCAATTGAGTTCTCTTAACTCGTGTTGACCTTTGGTATTTCTGCTTCATAGAGTCTCAAATGCTCTTCGAACTCTCCTTATCAAGGATTGTCTCCATGATAGTGCGATCAATGGCCTGAAAGAGGTATTTTTCACCTTTAGGTCCTTAGGTCGTTGTGCCTCCATTGTTTCCTTTTGTTCCTCTGTTGGCCCAGCTCCACCTTTTACTATGAGAACTCCTGACTCTATCAAGTGCCAATACTCTTTGGATCGGAAAAGATTCTCCATGCGCATAGCCCAATGGTCGTAGTGACCATCGAACTAAGGAATGACAGCTTGAACGTATTTCTCTATTGCCATCTCACTCTTTCTTTCCTCTTTTTTGATCCTCACAAAGTATTTCACTCGTTCTCACCAAGTGTTTCACTCCTTCTCTCTTGTTAGGATACTGCAGTTCCTAACTGCTCTCAATCAGGCCCCTATGTGGGGCTCTGATACCAATTTGTTGTACTCTCAAGCTCTAATCAAACAACACAAATAAACTAGGAGTTCAAAAATCTTGTTTATTCAATAATAGATACTATGGCTTTATACAAGCCTTAAAAAACAAAATTGCAAAAATAAAGCTACCACGTTTACATAGCCTAAAAACGTGGTCAATCTGTTACAGGAATGAATCAGACCTAAACTGTCCTAGAAACCAGGATATTATCAACAGACGCAATAACTAAGATGGACCAAGTCATATTGACTTAATCAACAAATCCAACAAAATAGATGTAGACTTTACTCATACAAATTATTTTCTCATGTTAATGTAATTTTGATTGAATTGCTATAATTTGTAGAGGATGTTTGTACAATTCTAATTTTAGTCCCTAGTGATTTATATGATGAAATTTTTTTATGATCTACTTATTATTTATTAAATATTGGTAAATGTAAATTTAATTACTTAATTTTAAAAATAAAAATAAAATTGAAACCTGAATGAAACGATTGATAATGAGTGATATAAAGAGATATATATTGATTAATACCTCATATTAATTGATCGCATGATATTTAATTACTAGCAATGGACCCGTGTCTGAAGGCACTGTATAACAAAAAAATCATTCACTTCATGTTCGTGCCCGAATGCACTACGTAAAAATTAAATTGCCAATAATTAGTAAAAAAATATTTATTTAAAGTTCGTCAATACTAATTGTATTTTCAAAATAAAGTCTCTTCTTAATAACTAAGGTGCAAGAAAAACCAAACTGTCTTACATTGGTTTTTTTTTTTTTTTTTTGGGGGGAGGGGGGGGGGGAATTGGTGTGAAGCAAAGGCATAAGAAATGAAAATAATGTTATCAATAATAAAAATATAGAATAATAATCACAACATGTTAGTCAGCCCTCTCTTATGAAGACCTCACCTTCATTACCAATCCAATTCCTGCACCATATTTACACTTGAGACTTCACTCCGACTCAGTCCACATGGCAACCCAACAGGGAAAGCCTGCATTGCATTGATTCCCACTTGGCCTAAAACAATGAAATTTCACTTAAATTTGGGCCAAAAAAAGAGAGAAATAATACAAAATTTATAACTTATAAGATATTCGAAAAGGGCTAATTCTTGGTTAAAAAATCAACAAAAGATGAAAGAAATTCAAATTTTGATATCTATATTCATCGATGTTCAATCCCCAAAAGTAAAGAATTAGAACAAAAATCAACTATTCCCAATGCAAATATGTAACATAAAGAAACTAAAACTTTCACTACAGATCAAAAAATTAAAATATATGTTTAAATTTATTCAAATATATGTTTCACAACAAATCTAAAATTAAAATATATCATGTATAAGCATGATCTATCATTAATAATAAAGCATATATCTCCTATGATCTCAAACTATATTTAATACCAAATTTTCATTAATCTAGTACTTTCTGTGAAACTTCCTCGTGGGTTTTAGGCCCCCCAAAAAGAGTTCCCTAGAAGGCATTTTTGTTTGTCACTTGTGAAATTTATACCATTTGTTGGTATAGCAATATGCTCTTGCATTAATAAAAAAAAGAGTTTATGAGAAAGTAACTGTTTCCATAACTCAAACATAAAATGCCGAAGTCACAATATATAATTGAGGTTGCATATGAGTTGGCATTGAGTGGAAGTGCATCAAATTTGGTCCTAGTGATTAAGGAATCGTTCATCTCTAAACATGATCTTTAAACACGAATTTCACAGATTGGGTTGTATTCTCTTCGTAAGAGTAGATTACATCAGTTGGCATTTATATCATTTTTAGTATCAATTGTTATGATTTATATTGAGTTTATTCTTAATCATGAATGTCATTGTATGGATAAAATTTGAACTTCTTAGCTGATTTATGATATAGATATCTTGATTCCAAAACAAAAATCAAAGTCAATATGAACATACATGAACCATAGAAAGGAAAAATAATTCACCGTCACATACATATCAATAGCTCATGAGAAGAGTCATCTGAAGAAGAAGTCTCTTGCCTTGATCTTCTTCGTTCAAGAGGAGGTGAGGAGGGCGATCTCTCAATCTTATAAATGTTTTACTCTTACACGTTTGGTCAATTAGGCTGCTTTGCTTGAGAAGTAGGGTATGCTAACAAAAAATATATTTCCTGGTAGATAGGGACCATGAGCAAATCACATGAACAAATCAAAGCATTAATGAATGTAAACTAATTTCATAAAATTATAACCAAATTTTAACTAACACAGCAACTCCCACTAAACTAATTCATAAATTGACATCATAAATGTTCAAAATCAAAAACCCATTGCACAATCCATGGCATCAACTATAAACCTTCGATCATCTATTGCACAATCCAAAAAATAAATAAGCATCAAATGTCAATCTAATAAACAAAAAATCAATGGTAGAGTATACAATATTTCTCTCAGACATTTCAACAAACACTTGGTGTGGAGTATGTAATAGCAACAAATTAAGACCAAATAAAATTATTTTCCCAAAATTTAACACCAAATATGTGCTCTGTGTGTGTGTTCAGCGTATGCGTAGTTGGGAGGAGGGGGGATAGCATAAAGGACAGGGGAAGGGAAGAGGGAGGGGGTTTCAACGTGAGTGTGGGTTTCTGCGATGACTGCCAGTGTGCTAATGAGCAAAAAAACAAACAGTTGGAGTGCACTAAAAAAATCAAACTTAACCGCTAAAATGGGTATGTGATGTGTGTGGATGTATGGGGGTGGGTGTTGTGATCAGAGAAATGGATTGTGTGTGTAGACGAAATATAGAGGGTTTGGGGAGGGGGTGTGTGTTCCGTCGAAAAATAGGAGGTTTCAGGGAGGGGTGTTTCGGTGGGTGGGTGGGTGTGAAATATAGAGGGTGTGTGTGTTTGGGGGGAGGTGAGAAACAGAGGGTTTGGGGAGCGGGGAGCGGGGTGCGTAGAGATGAGGAGGAAATATGAGGGGAGTGGAGGAAGGGGTGGGGGATCTATGTGTAGCAGAGTGAAATACCTAAGATAGTGACGATGGCACTGGCGTTGACGCTGTGGCAGCGAGGCCGGTGGAGTTGGATTGTGGCATTAGGGAGTGACATGAGAAAGAAGAGACTGAGCTGAGAGTAAAGAGGGAGGAGGTGAGAGAGAGAGAGAGAGAAGGGGGGGGGGGGGGGGGGGGGGTTTTTGCTTTG
>CAUOFW020007279.1:1806899-1857131 GCA_963454935.2 Ilex paraguariensis | reverse complement strand
GGGGGAGTCATTGCTCTGTGTTGGGTTGAATGTGACGGTTTTGGGGGAAGAAAAAATATGTATCGATAAAAATTCAATTTTTCACCTGTTTTATTATATAGATGAATAATTTGTTATAATATTTTGATTTAAAAAATTTTAAGAATTAAGTTGGACGATTGTTACTAAAGTAGTCCATTCATGTTTTTATTACAAGGTAATCTCTAATTTATAATATACAATTATCTATCTAAAAAAAATTATTGTGTATTATAATTTGAAGATGTCATGAAACTTTGAAATAGAAGTCCAATTACGTAGAAAAATTAACCTACAGCACAAGGAAAAAATAACATCATAATGCTGGGACTAACCCACTTCCTTTGCAAGCCACCTTGGTGCAAATATCCTGTAATTGCTAGGGTAGGCAAGAAGTCCAGTTAGGTTATTGCATGTCCTCTGTCACCCCCTCGGAACAGCGCCCTAAAAGTCAGAAAATTATGCTGCACACTGCCAAACATCTCTTGAAATGCCTCTCTCTCGTGATGCAATTCTTCATGTTTTAAAGAATATATCAATGCATTGATTTGAATCAGATTCAATTATGAATGAATAACAAAATCTTTGCAACACCTTATAACCGGGCCATTGAATACCTGTTAGTCCTACCATTGTCCAAACCCAAGAAGACATTAGTCTAAGAAATGCAAAAAACAACGTAACCCCCCCCCCAAAAAAAAAAAAAATAAACCCCCTTCGTAGAACCAAAAAACACAAAACTTGCACAATCCTAAGTGAAAGCTTCCAAAAGGCCAGAACAAGAACCCCGGTCAGAAATCCACACAACGCATCAAGAAGGGTTCAGTCCAAGACAACAATAGTCGCATTAGTAGGTTGAGAATGTAAGGCAAACAGCAGTAAGAGAAATAACACCATTCAATCACAGCAGGCTCAAAACAATCACAACCATAATAAACAACCCATCCAATAATCTCCAACCTAAGAATACCATGTGCAACATGAACGAAAGGACAATAAAAATTCATAATCAATCCAAATGCAGAACAGGAGACTTAAGAAATTTACAAAAACCAAATAGGGTCTTTCTAATTAATTGTCTGTTTTTTCAAAAGCATAACAAAAGGTTTCTAGTATGTAAGTTTACATACACATTCAAAAGATTTCTAGAAACATAAGCTAACTAAGAAGAACTAAGCACGCTCCCCACGTATACGCCTGGCGAGCTGGATGTCCTTGGGCATGATTGTCACCCTCTTAGCATGAATGGCACACAAGTTTGTGTCCTCAAAGAGACCCACAAGGTATGCTTCAGCAGCCTCCTGAAGCGCAAGCACAGCATGACTCTGGAACCTCAAGTCAGTCTGTTTTCAAAAAACACACAAGAAATTACAGATCAACTCACATAACAATGCACACACCAACAATAAAAATTGATAGGAGAAAGATGGGACGTATAATGTAAATTTCGATTTTGAATTTACCTTGAAATCTTGAGCAATTTCACGGACAAGGCGTTGGAAGGGTAACTTGCGGATGAGAAGCTCAGTACTCTTCTGGTATTTTCGGATTTCACTGTTAAGAATAAAAACTGATCAGATTTTGTTCCTGGTGTGACTCAATATAAGGAAACCAGGAGATAGAAATAGGGCAAATATTTTACCGAAGGGCGACAGTTCCAGGACGGTATCTGTGAGGTTTCTTGACTCCGCCAGTCGTTGGGGCTGATTTTCTTGCAGCCTTTACATGTAAACAAAAGAAATCAGCATCTAAATCCAAGATCCAATTATGAATTTCACGCAGAGATTGAGAGAGAGATCGTTTGGTAGGAGAGAAAGTGTATATAATTCAATTTATACAGCTTAACTAAAACTCGAAATCATTATACAAATTGACTTAAACAATAGACGATCTACAAATTTTACCTCACCTTTATTTCTTAGGAATTTTCTCGGCAACCAAACAGGCGACAAAAGAAACAAACTAACTAACAAAATCAAAAATGGAAGAAAAAATCACCCACCTTTGTGGCAAGTTGCTTCCTCGGAGCCTTTCCACCGGTAGATTTACGAGCAGTTTGCTTTGTACGGGCCATATCGCCAACACAGGTAAAGAATCTGCGGATTCAAAAACGAAACAAACGATTAGATCTAAGAAACAAACAGATCATACAACAACAACAAAAATCAGAAACAAGAGCAGAGATGGATCCTGACCTAGAGAGAAGAAAGATTGAGAAATCGCTTGGAACTTCGTTTCTTCTGAAGAAATCAAATATAGAACAGGAATGATAATTGGAATAGACGACCTGTATATATTGGAGAGAGAGAGAGGTTAGGTCGAAAGACTTGAAGGAGTCTTCAACGGCTTTTTAGAGAGAGAGAATGGTTGGCAAATTTAAATGGCCCGAATCTGTGTGCTTAGCTCTCATTGGCTGCTTTGATAGAAAGGGAGCTTGTGATTGGTTATATTTGGTTTGACGAGGATCGCCAAAGTTGTGTTTCTTCTGTCTCTGAAATTTACCGAGTTTTGATAGGAAAAAACTCACCAGAGTTTGACCGAGTTATAAGCCAACGCACACGAGTCTAAGGATTGAAATGTCCATTCAATCAATCCTTTTCTTAATTAAACGTAGGATCGAAATCAAAATTTTATTCCAAGGAGGGTTAAATAGTAAAAATAAAATAAAAAAATAAATTAATAGTATCATTCAAAAAGGCATCACTAATGTTAAATTTTTATTTGTGTAACAATCATCAAAATTAATTTCCATATTAATATTGATTTAAATATATGTTTGGATTGTCAAATTCAACAATTTCTATAATAAAATACCTCACAACTTGAATTTTTATTCTCTACATATTCTCCCCCAAAACATCACATTATTTATTTTTATCGCGTGTTTAATCTATATAATAAGATAGCTCACAAGTTAAATTTTATCTCCTACATATTTTTCTCCCAAAAAATATCATATCACCAATTTATATCACATGCCCAATTATTTCAATATTTAATTAATTTATAGCTTAATATAATTTTTATTTCACATATTATCCATACACTATAGTATACATATGCTGAGAATTTTTGTCAAATTATGTATTGTGAAAAAAAATTGTCGATATTTTTAAGAAAATAATGGATAAACGAAAAAAAAATTTATTATTTAATATAGTGAAATAGATTTTTTTGAACGCTCGAATTTTATGTTTCATCGTGTCTTCAAACACGGGTTATGACTAATTATTTAATATTTAATTAGTTTGTAGTTTAACATAATTTTTATTTTAAACATTATCCACACACAATAGTATATACAAATTAAGAAAAAAAGTTCAAATTACGTATTTTAAAAAAAAATCAATATTTTGAAGAAATAATGGGTAAAATAAATTTTAAATGATGTAATCAAATAAATGCAAGAAAGAAAAATTATTATTTAATATAGTGAGATCAATTTTTTTAGAATTCGAATTTTATATTTCATCGTATTTTCGGACAAGAATTATGACTAGATGATTCTCAATTCTCATAGTAAAAATTATTTTGGAAACACTACTCTGAATCTGTGATCCACTATTCTCGTATTTGTAGCATGATCTAATGACTACAAATAAATTATCATACAAATATTAGTTTCATACGACAACATTTAATTGTTTTCTTTTGATCGCATCCAATCATGTGTATTTGTTAGCACTATCAACAAGATTAAAATATCACCTACTTATTTATCAAATCTTAGGCCATTAAACTTTTTAATTCAATAGAATTTCACTCCTTATATAACTTTTAAAATTTTAAAAGGGAGGCATTAGATTTTTAAAACCCAAAGGAGGTACATTAGCATTTATATAATTTAATTTTAAGTATCCCTTAAAAATATGTCCAAATTATCCCTTAATGTTAGATTAGATGCCTTCCATATATAGTTACCCCATGGGAAGAGAAAAATACGTGAGTGGTTATTTGGAAAGACATATAGGGAAATTGACAGCAAATAAAAGGCATATTGGACATTAAGAATGGATAATGTAGGGGATTTATCCATGCATTCGGGATATCCTTCCCCCATAGAAGGATTTTGGCTAACATGGCTTCGCCCCTCTTAAGGGTTATTCAAGGTTAATCACCAGTAGCTTTTATCCCTTTTCGCCCGCAGGAGCTTGTCCCACATCGGGGGTACCTCCTCCATATGAAGCCAAGGCTTATATGTAAGGAGGGGAGACGACCTTCTTCCGATGTAGAACAAACTTCTGCGGGCGAAGAGAGGTAAAGGCTACTGTTGATTAACCCTGAATAACTCTTAAGCGGGGCGAAGCCAAGTCAGCTTAAATCCTTTCGTGGGGGGAGAACATCCCGAACGCGCGGATAAATCCCCTACAGATACCAAAACCCCCATCCCTCTTTCTTAACAGTATACGTAAGCAATAATTAAGGATTGTATGAAGTATTCATCGAACATGTCCCTATATAGTTTTTATCGCAATTCGTTTTGCACTCTAACGTTCTACCATCCCTTATGGCAAACGCTATTTTATCACCTCTGTCGTTATTGTTACCACCACCATCGTCAGTATCGTACAAGTTACCTAATCGCCCTACATTCGTTATCATTTATATCATCCCCAATTTACATTACACCAGTACTATCACCACAAGCACACTAACCCATCACCATTAATCCATAGCCTCGACTTTTATCCACCGTTAACACCTCATCGTCGTAATTGTCAATCCAATCGCAATTATTGTCGTCGTTACTACTACTATTAAACTAGCCACCATCACCCCCAACATAAACCTCATGATATTGACGATGATAGTAATGGTGTAGAGATGGTGGTGGTAGTAGGAATTGATAGAGTTATATACTAAAAGTTTGTTTTTTGTAGTGAAACTCGTTTTATTAATTAATAAAAGTTTGTTCTTTTCATTTTATTGAGAATCTATATGGACAAAATATTTGTATTATATTTTACATATGATATGCATGTGTATCTTATATTTTACATTATATATAATCTAGTTTATAGAGTTCAGCTTATGCACAGAAGACCAAATTATCAGATCCTTGTATAATATGAGTATATGTTCATAATCGTAAATTGAATTGGACACGGCATCGCTATGATTGTAGTGTAATATTCTTGAATAGTCTGTATTGACTATAGGAGATTGTTTGATTTATCGGATTATTGCACTAGTACACTTTGTGCATTGAACAGACCCATGTTGAGATTATTATCTTTTACTGATTTAATAAGATAATAAATACCTCATAATTATTATGATTGCTTATACTATTAATCCCTAAATATTTAATTGTCATGTGCATATAATATTTGTTATTTTAATTCATCAAAGAGTGAGATTTTTAGTGAGTCAATAAACTCGATGAATTGGAAAACGATATTATTTATATGATAAAAATTAAATATTAAAGGAAAACACGTCCTTAGTATTTAAATGAGTTGATGATGTCTTCTTGGGGAAGTTTATAAGTTTTGTCAATGTCAAACCTTGCAGGTGGATTTAATTATCCACCCCCACAACCATCACCACTACCACCACCTCTACCACAACAATCGTCACCGTCACTGCCGTTGCCGTCACCATCACTCCACTACCACCACCACCGATGTCGCTACCCTACCACACTGTCATTGTACCACCCATCATCACCCCTAACACAACCATCATCGCTGTCGGTACCCCACCACCGCCACCGCCACCGCCACCCTCGTCATTATCACTACCCACCACTACCTGTAACACCCCCCCCACTACCCAGCAAGATATTGTCCTCTTTGGCACAGGGTCACGGAACACCGTTCTCCTCCCCTGCCCTCAAGGGTTTGTTCCTCCCAGGGGTTCCCTGGGAAAAGGCCTCTTGCAAGGTAAGGGCTGAAGGCTTACTTATAAGCCCAGCAACTCCCCCCTCCGTAACCGATGTGGGATACCAGGATCTCACAATCCACCCCCCTCAGGGCTGCACGTCCCCGTGCAGCTAGGTCACGGACTACCGTTCTCCTCCCTCCTACACGCTGACCCGTGCAGGGCCCCACACTCGGCACCGCCAAGGGGTCGGCTCTGATACCATTTGTAAACCCCCCCCCACTACCCAGCAAGATATTGTCCTCTTTGGCACAGGGTCACGGAACACCGTTCTCCTCCCCTGCCCTCAAGGGTTTGTTCCTCCCAGGGGTTCCCTGGGAAAAGGCCTCTTGCAAGGTAAGGGCTGAAGGCTTACTTATAAGCCCAGCAACTCCCCCCTCCGTAACCGATGTGGGATACCAGGATCTCACAATCCACCCCCCTCAGGGCTGCACGTCCCCGTGCAGCTAGGTCACGGACTACCGTTCTCCTCCCTCCTACACGCTGACCCGTGCAGGGCCCCACACTCGGCACCGCCAAGGGGTCGGCTCTGATACCATTTGTAAACCCCCCCCCACTACCCAGCAAGATATTGTCCTCTTTGGCACAGGGTCACGGAACACCGTTCTCCTCCCCTGCCCTCAAGGGTTTGTTCCTCCCAGGGGTTCCCTGGGAAAAGGCCTCTTGCAAGGTAAGGGCTGAAGGCTTACTTATAAGCCCAGCAACTCCCCCCTCCGTAACCGATGTGGGATACCAGGATCTCACAATCCACCCCCCTCAGGGCTGCACGTCCCCGTGCAGCTAGGTCACGGACTACCGTTCTCCTCCCTCCTACACGCTGACCCGTGCAGGGCCCCACACTCGGCACCGCCAAGGGGTCGGCTCTGATACCATTTGTCACACCCCCCCACTACCCAGCAAGATATTGTCCTCTTTGGCACAGGGTCACGGAACACCGTTCTCCTCCCCTGCCCTCAAGGGTTTGTTCCTCCCAGAGGTTCCCTGGGAAAAGGCCTCTTGCAAAGTAAGGGCTGAAGGCTTACTTATAAACCCAGCAACTCCCCCCTCCGTAACCGATGTGGGATACCAGGATCTCACACTACCCGTTGTCACTCATCATCGTCGTTAACCACTGTTACCCACCCACACCACTCCTACCACCACCACCTATCATCACCTACCACTGTCACCCACCCCCCACCACATTCATTCATCACATGGTCGCCCAAAAGCACATGTCACCATCCACCCAATTCCACAAACCCACCACTACTCGTCATTGTCGCCAACCATTGTCACCCATCCCCACCACCACCCATCATCACTCGCCACCCACAATCATCCACCCCTCATCACCTTCATTTATCACACTATCGCCCATAAAAACACTTGTCATCACCCACCACCACCATCGTCGCCACAAACTCACCACGAACCACTGTCATTGTCGCCCACCACCACCCATAACCACTACCACCATTGTTGTCACTCATGACTGTCACTACTACAATCGTCACTCAAAACCACCACCACCATTATCATTGTCATCCATGACTACCACCATCACCATGGTTGTTGTCATCTACCACAACCATTATCGTCTCTTATCACAATTATCACCGCTTACCCTATTACAACCAATGTTTAAATTAATTTTCTATCATTTATATTTGTGATTTGATTTTGAGTGTGAATATGAATATATTTATTGTTGACTATTTTTTTTTATTAAGGCACGGACAATAACTTGTATATGCATATGACACAACCTTCTGTAGAAAAATTTCAAAAGAGATCTCAATTCATAGAATTCAAATTCCCTCAAATTCTTGTCAAACTATCTTTCATACATTTAAGTGAAGTTTATTATATATAAGTGAATCCCATAATTGATGGAAAATCTGACGATGGTTGTTAGTTTTGGGTTGAAATGGGAAAATAACAAAAACATTTATAAGGACACTCTATTCTAAAAATTCTAAAGGTCAATTATCTGTAAGTATATGTAATCAAATTAAACATAAAAAAATATAATAAACAATGTCAAATTTTAGAGATATTCAACAAAACAATATAAAATTCAGAGAGGAATAACAGTTTGGATGTTTCTCGCCATTCATCTGTTTTTACCATATAAATCAGAAAGATACATTGTCCAAATACTAACAAAACTGAGTGAATCATCTATTTGTTCCTTGTTTCAGATATGTTTTAATTGACTTACCTCTAATTCCTTTGCTAATTAATCATAAATTATCAAGATTTGAAACTGCGTACGTCAAAATTTTACGCATCGCCTGTTAATTACAAGGATTCGTTCCCTCCTGTGCCCTCCGTTTTTACATTTCCATTTTTTTCACTCGCTTTCTACGCTCCAATCACGATCACGATCGTTTTCTTCTCGGACCAAACAGAGGAAAGATTCATTTGAAATGTTGACACCCAAATGGAATTCTTATGAAATCCGCGCGGACTTTTCGATGAGTATAGATAGCGCGCGTTGTGGCGTCGTGCCGGCCGGCAATGTGAGACAACGAGAGGCGAGAGTTGTCAGCTTCGTAATTTCTGAAACTACACCCAAGTTTTTGTCCTTCCACGTTTCTTCTCGGTGGAATCACCGCCATTTTCTTTTCGAGATATTTGGGCTTTTAAATTCCATTTATGGGGGGGGCCTTTAAATTCCATTTATGGGTCGCCATTTGCTTTCTCTGATTCATCTTACAATGGTGGAACCATTGATATTTACAGACGCTGGACTCTAATACGATTCTCTGTGTTGAGAAACTTGTGTTTTTCTTCATCAGGTACCAGTTACCTCTCTAAATTGAATCCTATTCTTTCATTATTTTTCAGATTCTGTATTATTATTTAGAAAAGAGACGGTGGGTAGACAAACGAGTAGAATTGAATTGGTGTTTCGTACCTTTTTATTGGGTTTTGTGGAGAGAGAATGCGAGATTAGAGAGGGAAAAGAGTAGGGATGAACTGAATTTGATGATAGAATTTGAATGTATTGCTGAAAGCCTGAAACTACTGTTTAAAGTTTGTGTTGATTGTTTCAAGCACTTTAAACGTGGAAGATAACCGAGGGTTCTAATGAAACTGATGGTGAAATCCAGTTAATAGGATCGACACTTGGTAGTCTTGAGTCATTGAAAACACTGTCAATTGGACATTCCGGATATCATTATCAAGGTCGTCTCAATTGGTGTTTCATTGTGGCAATTAGCAAATGATTTAAGCTGTAAAAGAACAATAAACTTGGTAAATTGGCTTATCACCCCTAAACTTGTCTTCTTTAGTACTTGTTCACGGATTCCAATGCCACAACAGCCTTCTGAGCAACCCTTTGATCTGAATTCTGTCATGCGGATTTCCCATGCACGGTCTCTATCTCACACATTTGAGTCCTTACCTCCATTAAGCCCATTTTGTCAGCCCAAGCCATCGTCACCATCAGACCTGAATTTGAATGATGTCTCCATGGAGGAAGTAGCTGGTAGTTCTCAACACCCACATCTTTCTTCATCTATTCCAAGGACAAATGTGTTTTGGAGCAGTCAGAGCCTTCCCCCAAGAAAAGGGCATCGACGTGCTAACAGTGACGTTCCTCTAGAATTTTCTACGGTCATTCTATCTTCACCTCAATTGATACCCATTATTGATAAGGGATTTTTGGGTCGATCAGCACATGTGGGAGACAACATAGAAAATGATAAGCCAATTCATCTGGTGAAACAGGAATTAGATATTGATAAGAATGTTAATAGCAATGCAAAAAGGATGAATGAGAAAAAGTCAGAGGAAGAAGCTACAGATAACTTGTTCAGTGCAAAAATGAAATTGGACAAGATTGACACATTGAACTCCTCTGGCACCATGTTGAATGCTGGTGGCAGCAGCGATAGTGAAGTCGAAAGCAGCGCAAAGGAAAACACTAGCAACACGTATGGATCTGGTTCAAATTTTTCTACTTCCAAGAGGGAAGGTGTCAAAAGAAGTGTGGGTGGAGATATTGCTCCCACTGGTCAGCATTTTAGGAGTGTCTCAATGGATAATTTTATTGGAAAACTGCATTTTGGTGATGACCCACCAAAGTTACCACCTTCTCTTGGAAATCAGGTGGGTCAACTCTTGCCAAGCAATTCACTGAACGAGAACTCAGCTAAGTTTAGCTTGGAGTTTGGAAATGGTGAATTTAGTGAAGCCGAGCTGAAGAAGATCATGAAAGATGAGAAACTAGGTGATATTGCATCATCAGACCCCAAACGTGCCAAGAGGTACTCTGTTAACTTATTAACTGAATTGCTAAGTGTTGTTAATGCATTGGAGATTGAGTGAACTCTGTGATCCTTGATATATTCATCTCAGGATATTGGCCAATCGCCAGTCTGCTGCTCGTTCCAAGGAGCGAAAGACGCAATACATATCAGAATTGGAACACAAGGTGCAAATGCTGGAAACAGAGGCTACTGCATTGTCGACTCAGCTAACCGTTTTAAAGGTTTCCTATCTGGGAACTTGAGATTTTTTTAATCTGGGCTCTTTACATTGGTTTAATCTAATCTCTTTTTTTTTTCCCTCCAGCAAGATTATTCCTGCCTTAAGAGTCTGAACTATGAGTTGAAACACCGTTTTCAAGCCATGGAGCAACAAGCACAGCTCAGAGAGGGTATTTAGTTTTCTTCTTTATGTTTTTAGCGAGTGTTGCTTCTAATATGTTGATGTTCTCGATCTCACTTTGATACATATGCACTATGCATGACTTCCTATCTTTGAAATTTTCTTGTAGGAGCATGTGCACACAGTCACATATAGGTATTTGTTGTGTTGAACAATATTTTTACATCTCCCTACTTCTCTATTGTTATTGCGAGTTGGCTTTTTGGAATGTAGGATTGGTAAGATGAGCTGAGCTTTTTGTTTGATCGTATAGTGGTATCTGTGAAATCAGTTTTTCATTGGCTTCAAAGCCCACAAATCCCAACTTTAGCACTTCTTAAGATTTGTATGGTCATAGGTTTCAAAGTTGATATGTTGGCCCTTCTTGTCCTTGCCAGTCATTGTCAGCCCAAATATTACTGATGCCTCCCCTACAAGAAGGGCATAGTAGTCGGCCGGTCTACAATATGTATCCATTTCTTCTTTGGTTCCATATCATGCAAATCTGACTCCAATATTTATTCTAGTCAATCGCTGTCAATGATATAGTGACGTCTATATTTTAGTTATCATCTTTTTTTGTGCTGTTATTTTTGCATCTCAAGTGAGTCGGCATGACTGAAATGCACGCTCTATTGCAATATCTAAATATGCATTCACAGCAAAGCTATTCTTTGTTCTTTTTCTGTTAAATGATTTGGTGCTTCTTTCTTCTTGATGCTTAAAATGACGTGATGTCTGGTGGTTGATATATTTATTCCTAGTTTTGCCGCAAAAAGGAAACATAGACATGTGGTAAGAAGCTGTGAATAAATGTCTTAAGTAGGTCTTCAGTTACCATAGCTGAAGAATACTTCTTTTCATATTCATCAGTGAGGTAAAAAAAATTATCATGACATGTTCTATAAGCAGTCTACAATTGAAAAAAGAGCAAAGACATCTATGTTTAGCTGGTGAATGTGATCTTCAGAGGCCAATTCTAGGAATCTTTTTGATCTTTGGTGTTTATGTTATGATGCTGACAAATAATTGGTGCAGCATTGCTTCTAAAAACAGGCTTGTGATGGAATATGGTCTGGTTGTTGAAACTGATGATTACATCCGAACCACTTCTTCATATGCATCCTCTGGGTTTGGAGTCTTGGACATTGAAAACCAGGTTTCAACTTGTGTGTATTTCTTAAAATTTTTTATTGTGTATGGACCATAAAAATCCTTCGATTATTCCTCTGGGCTACTCGCTTACCAAGATTATAAAAGTCCACAAAACCTAGCAAACTCATGTTTGGCAACTAAATTTTTAGCCCAGGTTACCAAACCCAGCCCATTTTAGGCTTGCAATTTAAACCTAAGTTCATGAGTTTTATGAAACCCGATGAGGGGTGGGTTTCACATGGGGGTTAAAGGTTGAACATACAAAATGACATTTATACCCCATATAACCCTATTCACATGGGTTTGGATTAGATTGATTAAGGGGCACAATAGTCATTTATATATAAATATATTATCATAATAGTGATATATTCGTGCGCACCAAACATGAGTATGGATATGATTGAATGTTGAATCCTATCTTTGTAAAAAGGGGTCTGAGTTTGGAAGGGTTTGAACATGCCAATCCGAACCCCTCTAGAAAAACCAATCAAACATGCCCGTAGGGGTTTACGAGAACTTTGAGACATATGGGNTCTATCCAAGCAAGCCCTTGAAGTCAAATGAACACCCCACCCCTCTCCATCTTGAAGCACCTAGAACCCTCATCCTCTACTCATTCCCCGCTCTAGTTTACTCCCTCTATTCACTCAACTTGATTCTAAATTAACTTGTCATAATCCTCCCATTGGCTAAAGTAATGTCTTATTTTATGAACACAGGTGTGTATGACCACAATTCAATAGCTATTACATATATGTATACTACGGATAATTTGTGTTTGAAGGTACAGTGTAATGTAAATAATTTTAAGAAAAATATTGGTGACCGTTAGATGAATCTATTTGAAATCATCAAGTGAACTTGTTGGAACATTCTCTATTTTATATTATAGATGTAGGGTATAAAATACACACTAGTGATGACTTGATATANACCAAACATGAGTATGGATATGATTGAATGTTGAATCCTATCTTTGTAAAAAGGGGTCTGAGTTTGGAAGGGTTTGAACATGCCAATCCGAACCCCTCTAGAAAAACCAATCAAACATGCCCGTAGGGGTTTACGAGAACTTTGAGACATATGGGCATGTTTGGTTTGCGTTTCAAAAAATAGTATCCGAAAATAGTTTTTAAGTAGAGTTTTAAGAAAGAGTTTTTAAAAATTTTTAAATCGTAAAATCTGTTTTGTTATATATTTTTGAAAATAATTTAAAAAAATAAAATTTATAAAATTTATTTGGACAATAATCCATCTCTCCTTCAACTCTCTCTCTGTCTCTTCAACTCTCTGTCTGTCTCTCTCTCTGTCACCCAAAAAAACCACCACCGGAGCACTTAACTCTCTGTCTATCTATCTCCTTCAACTCTCTGTCACCCAAAAAAACCACCACTGGAGCACCCAAAAACCCACAACCACCCAAAAAAACCACCATTGAACCACCACCAAACCACCCAGAACCACCTACACAACAACCACCAAACTCAGAGCCACCCAAAAGAGAGAAAGAGGCGGAGAAGAAGAAGTTGCGAAAGAGAGAGAAAGGGGTGGGGGAGGCACAACTATACTCAGATCTGTGTATATGCACAGATCTGTTCTCTCTTTTTTGTGAGTCGATGGAGGTAGCTCAGTGAGTGAGGCGGTGGAGGCAGTGAGGCGGTGAGACGGTGGAGGGAGCTCAACAGTGTAGGCAGTCTCTATTTTTTTTCTCCAATGAAAACTCGTAGGGAGACCTCATTAATTTGGGGATAAGTTGTTTCCCTTGTTTTCATTTTGTCTTAGAAAACAATAAGAACATCATTTTGTTGTTATCTAAAATCACATCCCATTTCCCAAAATTTTCAAAAAATTGGAGAACAAAAAAAATAAATAAGTAGTAGCATCTCCTTGTTTTTAGAATTTTGAGAACAAAAAACAATTTTTGAAAACCAAACCAAACACTACACTTTTTGTTCCCATGTTTTAGTTTTGATTCCCTGTAAGATTCTTCTTAAATATCTGGTTTAGTCCAGAATTTTGTCACTGGGTTTGCAACTTTGTGCCTCTTCTAAAGAACACATCTTTCTAGGTTCCCGTTAATCACTATACCTTGTTTTTCGGTCAAAAAGTAGTGTGAACTATCCATGCAACATGCGTATCTGAACTTAGCATCATGCTGAGAAGTGGGAACGGGATCTACTCTGGCGTGGCCATATATGAGCTCAATGACTTACAGTTTTACAGTAAAAATTAACCATTGAAAGAAACAAAATGTTGTTTCCATCACCAGTCCCACCATCATTATTGTGGGCATATATTATTAGTTTTTTTTGTACTAGAAATCTCATTTAGATTGTAATGTCAAACGTTACTCGTGTTCATTAAAAGGCACAAATGTCATACGAAATAGTCGTTTTCAATTCATTCTTCAGTTTGTTAATCTGTGTTAAATCTGGCTAGTGTACCAATTTATCTTGATATATACATTGGCATGTGAGATATAGATTTCTCGTTGGTGTTTTGTTTCACATCGTGATTGCTCATGGCATTGATGCTTGTGGCCCAATACACACTGCCTGAGTTTGTTGCTGATTCCGCATTTATATTTCTGCATTATATCATTTTTATCCCCTGTTGTTTGTTGTACATTGTTATTAAATCTGAATTATTTGCACTGAGAAACTTTGGCTTTGAACTTCACTTCTAACTGTTGGGTTGCAAAGCCTTGAGGGTGGTTTTGGTGGTACCCTTTGAGTGACTGCTTGAAGCTTGGTCTGGTCTGGATTGGCCAGGCTTCCCGCTCTAACCTTACAACTCTAGCATGTTAGACAATTTGAACAGTCCCATTTTCTTGCCAAGTTAATTAGCTGAGTCATCATGGGTGATTGGGCATGTATGACATTTTTGCACCAACAGGCCTTTAAACATTGGTATCTTGGTGGGTAGAGTTGGCTAGTTGCATGCCACAAGCCATCTATAATACGAATTGTACTCTACATGGTTGTTTGGATATAGCCATCTCCCACTCTTCTTCCATTGGGGTGCGGTGTGTTTTTTTGAATTCCTTTACCATAAGAGAGAAGTTGTTACATTGTTTTTTCATCTAGCAGCATTGCATGAGACATTAGTTGCGGAAGTTGAGCGATTAAAGCTTGCAACTGCAGAGCTCGGGGAAGAGGCTAGGCCTTCGAATTGTATGGCGCAACAGCTCTCCATGAAGCATCAAATGATTCACATGCAGCCCCTCCCAACATCCTCAACAACACCAAAATGGTGAGGCCTCAATGCACGAAGAGAATAATTGAAATAAGGTTCACATTACTCAGCCAAAGGAAAAAAAGAAACATAAATAAGGCTTATACATTTATTTTGTTGTATTTCTATGACTAAATTCATTGATTTATTTGATGTAATCACTTTGTTGGGTACTGGCAACGTTTTTCTGTTCATTAGATTGGCTCATTGCAGTAAAACTAAGTTAGAGTTGAAGGTTTGTCTTCAGTAGTTCTTCATTTGGTTATCGAATATTCTATGTTTTGTGTATAACAACTATACAGTTAGAACCCCTTCGGCTAATTTGTCAGTAACCATGGGAGACCTCTACCTGACCGCCCCGTGGGGTGGTGGTTTTGGTTAGCTGATAGCCCCTAGAGATTTTTTCATGGTTGGAACACTTTCGCCCCCTTGGGTAGGGGCTTGGGTTGGGCTGATCCCCAATAATGATCGATTTGGGGCTCAGTTTATATGCTCAGGGTTAACTCGTCCGTGAAACCATCGAGATTCACCCGTTAACACGAAATCAATAAATCAAACCTAGCTTGCAGCAGGTTCAGGATTGTATCCTGGGAGCAGAGGTAGCAGCGAGGTGAGGATGGGACCACAGAAATAATTGACAGTCAAGCTAGAGCTCTCAGTGTCAGTTGGTAGGCTTTTGCAACTTTACTCATGCCCCTGTCATTTTCCAATGAAAAGAATAAAACTTTTACTTGGCCAAAAACAAAAAAATTAAAAGTTGCCACACGTCAGCTTGATTGACAAAAAAAAAAATTAGGAAGAATTACACTCAGACCCCTTAAAGTTTGTCACTTAATCATCTAAAGCCTTTGAAATTTGAAATATTATACACAAACTCTCTGAGGTTTGTACGCGCGTAACACTTAAACATCTGTCGTTAGTATATCTGTTAGTAAATTACACCTAAACCCTTTGAAGTTTGTAAACATATAATAGTTATATTCTTTAAGTTTAAAATATTATATTAAGACTAAAAATACTCTAATCAAATATAAAATATAAAATATAAAATATTTTAAATTTTAAAATAAAAATTCATGCTCTATTATATCATTTATTGAAACAAAATCAAAAATAAAAAGTCAATTTTTTCTTAAAAAATTGTAATTAGTATATAATTATACTATCTATTGTAATAAAACCAAAAAAATAAAAAAATAAACAAGGGATGTAAGTCATTTATAATGGAATATGAATTTTATAATCAAAATTTATATTCTATTATGTCATTTACTGAAATAAAATCAAAAATAAAATTTTTTTTTTCTTAAAAAATTTAATTAGTATATAATTATACCATCTATTGGAATAAAACTAAAAAATTAAATAAATGATCAAACTGTAATGAAAACAATATATTCTAGATTTAATTGAGGTAATTTTGTAGTTTAATTTAGTTATTTAAACAACCAAATTAAATTTCAATAAATATCATAACAGAACATGAATTTTGGTTATAAAATTTGAAATATTTAATATTCTATATTTGATTGAAATATTTTTAATCTAAATATACTATTTTAAATTTGAGGCGTCTAAATATTACACGGTTATAAACTTTATAAGGTCTGAATATAATTTATTAACAGAGATTGACAATAGGAGTTTAAGTGTTACGTGAGTATAAATTTTAAAGAGTCTGTATATAATATTTCGAACGTCAAGGAATCTAAACGATTAAATGACAAACTTTTAGAATTCTCGAGCTAATTCTTCCAAAAACTTTAGTGTTGCCACCCGTTATCATAACATAAAATTAAAGAATGAGCTGACACGATTACTAAATAAATTAAATATAATTGAAATTAATTAGAAAAAATAAACGATATAACTCATTTATATATTAATTATATAAATATTGTATACGACAAAAATTTAATATAATATAATTTATTAGAAACGAATTAATAAATGAATTAAGTATGAGTAAAGTATTTTTTGATACGAATCTGTTTCACCCGATATGATTGTTAGACTTACTTTAATGCTCCGTTTTATATGATGAAAAAATGAAAGGATAAAAAATTGGAAAGATGAAAAATTATAGGGATAGATAAAACACTATGTTTGATAAGGAAGAAAAATAGGATGAATGAAAAAGTGGATTGATGAGTTTTTTTTCAAACTTATCAAAATCAATCTCTCCAAAAAGTGAATGAAAAGTTAATTATTTGTGTTGAAATGGATTTTATTTGTCTATATAACATTTGATATATACATATATCATGTATATATTAATTTCATATATGTATTTATATTTTTTCCATCTTAGTTAGGGGTAAAAATTTATGACTCAACACGATGATATAATCTGAACTCAACACGAATTTTATGACATGAACTCGAAAATAACTTGACACACGAACTAAAAAATGACCTGACATGTGAACACAAAATATAAACGACTTGAATTCAGTTAAACCCGCCAGACTCAAAATTGATACCATTAACTTATTTAAAAATAAACATTTTCTCCATTTTCTTTTTAGTATGGTAACACGAAATTAACAAGTTTAACTAGTATTGTAGATATAAAATGTTAATTATTTGTAACTATTTACTAAAGACCGACATATTATTATAAAAAAATATTTTTATTTATTATTATATTTATTTAATATAATTTTTAGTTTATAAAAAAATATAAGCATGTATGCAATTAAGTGAAAATAAAATATTAGAGTTAAATTTTTTATTCAAAATTTATGTGAATCAATACGAATACGAATATGAATATGAATATGAATACGAACACGAACATGCTACGAAAATAAGTAAGTCAATTCGATACGACACAATTAAAAAAATGAGTTAAGTTAAGTTTGATACGAGTCCGCAATGACTAAACACGATAATACTTAATTGTCAACTCTAATTTTAAAAAATACAAAAAAATTAATTATTTTTATTTCTTATCCGTCTTACCGAACACAACAAAAAAAAAATGGTACACATCCCCCCACACATATTTCCCATAGGACAATGTCTCGCGAGGAGAACCCTTTAAACACTACAAACAAAAGTAAAGAAAATCTAGGTGACAACGACTACATACAGAATCGAAAAAACGAAAATTAATTACTGCTCATGGCAAAAGTAATGCCCAACAAAATCTATCCAGTCACGATTTATTTCCCTTTATTAATAAAATCTCATGCTCATTCTCGGAAATCCCAAATCCCCCTTTTTCCCCTCTTTTTAAGCAGCATTTTCAGCAGATAGGGTTCCAAATTTTCCTTCTCTGATCTAGGGTATAAACCCCCACCGCCGATTCCGGTCTAGTAGCCGTTAACCAATAGTTAGTCCCGCCGATTCATCCCGTTGTTGTCCGTTAGAGGGTTGGAGGCTTTGGATCTGTCATTTTTGGTACGGTTTGTGGGTTTTTCGTAATTTGAATTTTTGACCGTTATTTCGTCGGAGATGTCGGGGGTGGAGGCGGAGAAGAAGGTTGAGGAGAAACAGGAAGAGGCTGTGAAGGGTGGAGAGTTGTTGTTCTGTGGTGCCACGTGCTGGGATGCCATTGGTCGTCGCAGGGTATCCTCGGAGTGTAACTTGGTCTCTCCCACTCGGCTTCGGCCTCTCGTCGGCGTTGACATTCGCTTCGTTGCCTCTGGTTCAAGCAAGTATCGTTCCCTCCTATTTTGATTTCTTACTATTTTTTACGCTTTATTCTATGTGTAAATGTTTGCTTTTTTTTAATGGGTACGTGTTTGTGGATTTTTTTTTTGTTATTTGCAATAAAAGTTAAATGATTGTTTAGTGTTCTCTGCGGTAATGTATATGCAGCATCTTGTCATTGTGTGGCATTGGATGTGGAAGGACGTTGCTATACTTGGGGGCGCAATGAGGCATGTTAAATTTTGAATGTGAAAGTTAAATTTTGAATGTGAAATTTTATTTCTCTATGTTATTTAACTTTTTTTTGTTTGTTACCCTGTTGTCTCCTACCCATGGAGCATTCGTGTCTGCAGAAGGGACAACTTGGTCATGGCGATATTATTCAGCGCGATAGGCCAACGGTTGTGTCGGGACTGTCAAAGTGAGTTGCTCTTTGTTTACTGGAGTTATTTTTTTGTGGAGTTTATGTCATATTCTTCTGGTAGTTTTTCCCTCTGAGCATTTCAAGAAGTTCCTCATTGTTCTTCTCCATCCTGCCTCTACTGTTTGTCATGGATTGTTTGTGGGCTTGAGCCAACATTTTCAAATATGTGCTTCTAATGCTAATGGGATTTTTTTATTGACAGATTGCGTAGAGCCATGTAAAATTTTATATCTTTATCTGATTGGGTAATTCATTATCTTGTTATTGATGTGTAGCTAATGTTGTGATACCTGTGGTTTACACATTTCTTTATCAGTTTTGTTTGCTATCTCCTTTTTTCTTGGTTTATTTTTATTTTACAAGTTTTTTCATGTTCTTTCTTTCCAGGTATAATATCATTAGGGCGGGGTCTGGGAAGAGCCATACAGTGGTAGTAACTGAAGATGGGCTCTCCATGTCCTTTGGCTGGAATAAACATGGGCAGCTTGGTACAGGATCCACTAAAAATGGTAGGTCTCCCACCCCTCCAGATAAAATTTATAATTTGCAGTAGTATAATATTTGTGATGGGTCATGGGACTACTTGCATTGGGAATATACCATGCCTTTGAGAGGGGGGTTGCTTTTGTTGTGATGCGGTCTCTCTTACGGGTACGTTTACGGTATACCTCCTATTTTCTACCAATCAGAGTATGAGACTTGTAAATTTTTTGTATTTTATTATTCATTGTGATTTATTATTTTCAGGTTCAACGGTCACAAATAAACCAACACAAGATATACAGCTATGATCCGTTTTCTGGTCTTGTACTCACATTTTTTGTGGGTACCATAGACTTTTCCCTTACTCATTTGTTTGACTTCCCTCTGAGAAATTTGTTTGGATATTTTTGTTCTTTTTATTGTGTTAAGGGATTTTTGGGGGAGGGGAGACTAGAGGAAATTTTACCATTATTGGATTGAATATTTATATTTGATTTAATTTAAACTTATTTGAGTCTTACATTTCTATGGTTGTGGTTTTTATTGTCTTCAAAATGGAAAAGTCAAATTTCATTCCATGGGTTTATAAATTTTTTTCCATAAGAAGATCCATAGAGAGGTTTTGGAAACCAAAGACCAAAGAAAGTACAGTGCACTTAATGTAAGTGTAGATTGATCAGCATCAATATGTTGATGGTTGTCACCATCATCACTGCTCGCATGATCATCTCTGCTTGCATCAGTGTGGTAATTAGTGCAGTTAGCAAGGGATTGCAAGCAATGTGAACATGACTTGTGTATTCAGAAAATGTAGAAAATGGTCGGTGATGTTGGTCCACAAGGAATTAGTATGTTTTTGTGGAAACTATTCAATCGAACCGCAAGAGAATTCTTGTTTTCCTTTTACCTCTTAAATTAAATGCATGTAACGTCTGAATATTATGACCTGATTTGTTTAAAGGATATTAATTATATCATTTTTTGTATCAGCACTTTGTCTTATCCGGTTATCCCTCTCTTTCGGGGTGGGGATACTGGTTGAAGGAGGCTATCAAGCTCCTGAGTACTTGACGGCAAGCATGTGGTATAACAACCCTTTTGTGATAATGGGTTAACTTGCTGGCTTGTTTTAGTCATTAATAATTTTGACACTGCCACTAGAGACAGTGGAATAGGCAAGTGGGGTTTCTTTTTCTATTTCATTTTTTTTGGGTGGTGGTGGTTGATGACAACATTTGAGTTCCCTAGAGGACTCCCAAGTAAGCATGTTGCCTCTGATATACTGCTCTACTAAACTAGCTGGTGTATTTCGTTTATGCTAACGTTGTCACTGCCATCACTGATGATGAAGTTACAGCTTTGGCCCTTTCAGAATCAGGAGTTGAAGTGCCTGAATTTGTGCGATTAGTAATTGATGGCTAAGGGATCTCTCTTGAGTGGTCATAATTATGTTGGCAATACAGATGGAGATATGAAATTGCAAGGTTTCCCATTAGGATGGAAGGCATTTGGTGTTCTTTTTGGATATTATGTGCTTCACCTATGCTAATCAAATTGAATGTCAAACTTTATAAGATTGTTGTGGAGTACTCATAGTTTGTAGTTATAAATTGAAGGAATAACAAACCCACAATGAGCCTTGCAAGAGTAAGGATGTTGAGAACTTGAGATGTAGAGTTGCGAGAGTGAGGAGGATAGAGTTGATTGGTAGTGAAAGCATTTTTATCCCAAGTGAGGTCTGAGAATGGTGGGATGAGTGAAAGGTAGTAGTTAATTATTGGTTTTATGCAGCAAGTTGGAGTTTTTGGATGACTAGAAAATTTGTCTTGGGATAGCTTGGAATAAAATGGCAGAATTCATGGAGAATACTGATAGTGCTGAGAATAGTCTTTTTTTTTTTTGGATTCGAGTTCGACAGTTGAAATTTTTAACATATTTTCCTCTATGCTTCTTGATTTCTACTTCTTGTGTTTGGGCAAACCTAGGCTAGGGGTGTTTTTTTCTTAAATGTATTTTCGTAGAAGTTATTACATATTTGTCTTTTTCTTCTCAACTAGAACCTGGGTCCCCCCGGTCCCCCAAGGGTTACGTTCATTGTGTTTAGGGTCATCTTTATGGTTGTTTGTAAGATTTATTGTGTTTGTTGTGTGAATTATTGTGTTTACGCTAATGACATGCTTGTTCTTCCTTTTCTTTTTTCTCTTCTGTTGCTGTTGTAGAACTTGAGCTGTCTCCTGTACGTTGTCTAGTATCTGAAGTAAAAAATGCTGCTTGTGGGGCTGAGTTTACTGTGTGGTTAACTTCTGTTGAAGGAGCTTCTATACTGTATGGTTTGTAGATTTGGTTTGGTTGTTACTTTTTCCCTAAATAAAATGTTTTGCAATTAGATGAAATTGTTGATTTATCTGACTTTGAAGCTCTTGTTTTACTGTGACAACTCCTGAATTGCATACTTTTTTTTTTGTGCTTTCTAGAACTGCTGGTCTTCCACAGTATGGTCAGCTTGGACATGGAACTGACAATGAGGTATGTTTTAAGAAATTGGTTTTCTTCTTTTGTTTCCCTGCCCTCAGTGATGCGTGCATACCATCACACTTAAATGCCCTTGTGAGATTTGGAACACAGGAGTGCTGTTTTGTAAACTGAAAACTCTAGACTTGAGTGCTGAATTATGAATTTGAAATTTGTATGTGGTGATCGGTATGAAAGGAAAAATATATCAGTTCAAATTTGTATGAAAAAACTACCTCCCACCAAGTCCCTCTGGACTTATATTTATGAGAAGTGAGGGCAGGATAAAGGTTGTCAACTACCCTTTATGTTTCTGAACTTTGGTGTGAGTCACATATCTTGTCGTTTCCATTCTTTTATTATTTTTTTAAATCTTGCATATATCTTTGAGAGTAGTTGCATTATAGCCTTTGTTGCACCTATGGTAAGGTAACCAAAGTGTGGGCTGGCATGCTTCAACTTAGCGCAGCATACCAGGCTTCAAGCTTTTCAAGCCCCCTCCTTTAGGTTTTGGCTTCCAGCTAAGAGGGGATTTTTTTGGACTCTCAATTGTCGAGCCCTGTAGAATGTTTGTTACGGCAAAGATTGCAAAAATGTGCGCAATGCGTATTATTTTCCAAACACAGTGTAAATTGTATCATCAGTGACAGCTTTATTCAAGAGTAGGAGAATGGGACAGAAGGTGAGCGACGGTGCCTTTCATTGATTACATGTGCTGAACATATTATGAAGGAAAAAGAAAAGAAATGATAAGATTGCTAAGATTCCTCACTCTCAAGCTGAAGGGGTTCAGAATTGGCATCTTAACTCTTGAAGAGTAATATGCTTGTTTGAGTTGAGAGAGTTTGCTTCGCAATATTCCTCTCCATCAGTCTTAACTCACACCCTTTTGATGTGAAAACTGCATCCAAGTTATGTTGAATGTGATGGATTTACCACCAAGGACGGTACCTTTCTTCTTCTTCTTCTACATGATAACTGAGCAATCTCCCCAAAAAAGTTAGAACTTCATATTCACAAAATCAGCTTCCAATAGCTTCTCAAGTAAAGCTAAAATTTTGGCCAGAATGGTAAACTCCAAGTTCACAAGTGATAGATCTCATCTCTTATATGAAGTAGTAACTGGTATTGTAGGATAGGGTACACTTTTCACATGTTCATCTTCAAAATTGAGAAACAAAAGTGGATGTGTAGACCCAAACCTGGTTAGAATAGGTTGATGCAATTTCATGTCAGCAAATCTGCATGAATTTTTATTAGTTGTTTTATTGAATTTCAGTACAATACTAAAGATAGCTCAGTCAGACTTGCTTATGAGGCCCAACCTCGCCCTAGGGCAATACCATCTCTTGCTGGAGAAACCATAGTCAAAGTTGCTTGTGGAGCAAACCATTCAGGTTGTGCGTAAGGCCTGTTTATTATCTCCCTCTCTCTACACGCACTCAAGCACGTTTCAATTACTTATATATTGACATTCTTGATGTTGCTGTTATTTGTACCTTTTGCCAATTATTTTGTTTGGACTTCAGTGGCGGTGGATACAAATGGCTTTGTTTACACGTAGGTTCTCTTTCTCTTGATATTGTTCAGTTTTGGGATTTAGCCATTCAATGCTCTGTTATACGTGCAGCAATTAACGACTTTTTTTTGCTTGGTGGACAAATGTTTAGGTGGGGCTTTGGTGGTTATGGGAGGTCCGTACTTTCTTATACACATTTGGCACTCTGTCCCCACTCCCCTGGGCCAAAATCCTCCATCAACAAATAGAACACCACCACCTTGTTATTGTCTTATTATCAAGAATGTAACTACTTTATGTGCTGATTATAGGCTTGGGCATAAAGAACAGAAGGATGAGTGGATTCCTCGACGAGTTGATGTTTTCTCAAAGCACAATGTTGTGCCTCCAGATGCAGTGATTTCAGCTGGTTCACTTAATTCTTCATGTACAGCCGGTATAGTTTGGTTCTCGTTTTTCACATTTTTTTTGTGTTATTCCAACATCGTTGGATCAGAAATATCACAAAGACCTGAATAGTTGGCTAGTTCTCCCACGCTGTGAATTCTTTTGGGTATGTACATTGAACCACCATAGTAATAATTCTGTTTTTCTGCTGGTGTACACGGAATGGATTTTCTTCCTAGGATATGGGTTGACATCTCGTCATGCTTGTTGCTTACTTATTTAAGTATGCTAGAGGACGAGGAAATAAAAAGCAGTGAATTAGAAATTTAAAATTCAAAATCTTTTTGTTGTAGTCAATTCTAGTCAATGTAAGATTACTAGGTTGGCCAGATTTTTGGATTGTCATGTGGGAGGGTGACCAATTAAGTACTTGGGGCTTTCTTTAGGTGGTAATTCTTAAGCTTGGGGTTGAAAAAAAAACTATTATATCCAGAGAGGTATAGCTTAACTTAGTATGGTTGGTGTTGGCTAGTATTTACATTTATTTTTTGTATAAGAAAGATCATTTGGGCAGCTTGTGTTTTGCCTAGAGTTAATAGTGGTCTTTTGGTGGGCAATTTGGAGGCCAAGAGATATATTTGGTTACAAATGATTTTGAAGGTTGCCGTTGGTGCAAAATTCGTTGTGACATTTGGTTATTAGAAGTAAATAAAGTTTACAAGTCACTGAGTGAGATATTAATGGGGTTGAAAAGGGTAGTGTGAGATGATATAATTTTACATCATGGTTCTTTGAAAGTTTGGCTCATTAGCATCTTTCTCATTGGCTTGTAACTTTACAAGCCAAGGAGTGAGATGCAAATAAAGTTTGGGATTTCGGTAATTTGGTTGGGTCATTGACTCGATAGGTGATTCTTCCCTCTCAATTTTTATCCATCTTTGAAGATGTAGTGCTTTTTTTTGTGTTCTACTCCGGTTGGACAACTTGTCCACATTTGCTCTCATTTTGTAATTTATATCATAGTTGTCAAATCGCGTATTAGAAGGTGTATTGTTTTTCAAAAATATGTATAGTATCGTATCGTGTATTGTAAGATGCGTGTAATTTTAAATAATTATTAATAAAATATAAATATACCTTTGCAAAAAAGTCATAGACTCATAATAGCATAACATTTTATTAATGTTCCACCAATTATTCAAGTTTCCAATATAATTCACTAATATCAACATGCAAAGACCTCTAATTCAAATTTTTAACATCAACTGCTTGAATAACCTTAACATTAATCAGGAATTTTGAATTCAATTGAACAACATTAATAGTAAACTTCATTTGTTTTAAACCCTAGCCACTTAAACGACGTTATTTTTTTGGCTAGGGATTAAAAAATAAGTCCCAATGTAAAACGACATCATTTCAGCCCAAAAAAACCAAAACAATAAAAATAAAAAACAGAACTTTGACGTATCATATGTTACGTATCATATCGTGTATCGTACGATACGGTGCAAAAATGATACAGAAAGACGATTCGTATCGTTTTTCAAGTGTATCGTGATGTATCATACAATACAAATAACTATGCTAGCCATTTAAGTATTAATAAAACCTCTGTTTCCAACTGAAAAATAATTATCAGCAAGTGTCATGTCTCTCCGAGGATACTCAAATTTAGGACTGTATATCTTCAGAGGATGTGTATAGCGAGCCAATCTTTATTCTGATGCAATTATATTCTCTTGGAAAGTATATTTTTATTCCTTTATATAAAAACTTGAAACTCGGAAGAATTAGAATTAAGGTAATTCATGCACAAGTTCTGCATGTGATTCAACAAATCAATTGCTGAATTGAACCAGGTTTTTTGCAGTGTGATTCTATGATTTGGAACCAGCCATAATGACTTGCTTTGTTATTCACTGTCAAAGTTTCTGTTTTCCAGGTGGAGGGCAGTTGTATATGTGGGGCAAAATAAAGAACAACGGGGATGATTGGATGTATCCTAAACCTTTGATGGATTTAAGGTTGTGCAATTTGCCTTGATTTTATCTCTATGTTTCCTTGTTGATTTCTGGTTTTATATTGGCAATAAACTGCATCTCAATGAAGGTGTTTTGACATTTACTTCCATCATGAAAGATTGTAATGTGCTGCAGTTTACTGGCCAGCCATTATCTGTATCTGAGTGATACTTCGATAACAAACTCACTTAATAGCTGCTTTTTTCTGGCTTAATTTTTGGTTTGATTCTGCTCGTCTGCAAAAATATTTTGGTCTAACATTGCTAATTTCCTTTGTCTTGCAGTCCACATTTAGGTCCTTGCATTGTTGAGGTCTTTTCTCTATTCAGTTTTAAGAGCTTGAAATTTTAAGGCCTTCCAAATTCTATGTTGATATTTCTTAATGATTTTGTTGAAACAAACTTGATTTTTTTTCCACACGAATGATTTCTGCACGAATCAATTCTGTCATGAATCATACACTCCTGAGTCCAGAGTTTGATTTTCACTTTATAGCAGACCTTGAGGTTCTTGTAATCTAGATCCTTTGATTTGATTCTTAGCTAGATTTACTTTGAGCCTGGCAGTGGAAATATGCTTACGTGTGAGACAGAATTAGTAGGCTGTCTCAGGCCCTATTTTCAGGTGAAGAGAGATATGTACCATCTCCTTGTAGTGTGCTAGTAATTCCATCTCAAGACCTCCAAATGCATCACCATTCTTATTCTTGTCTATGTTGAGATGTTTCAAGTTACTTACCCAAAAAAAGGCATCTTGTTTCAAGTTCTTGTTTGGAGGGTGGTGGCACTAATTGATTGGAGGTGGCTTGGATGTATAAATGGAACGGTTAGGGTGCGAGTTCCAGTTCCTCATTGTATATGTGTTAATTGGGCTGCAGTGTTTTAGCAAATGAATTATGGGTACTGTCATGTGGATAGTAGGAGGTTACAGCTGCTGTAATTAACGGTGACGGATGGGAATGGAGACCAAGGGCATTAATTTTTTTCTTTGATTCACTAAAATTCAAAAGAATGCATGTTTTTAAGTGTACTTTTTTTTTTGTAACATATATGCATGTTTTAAGTTCAAAATAACACAAAGTATGGATTTTAGATGGTCATAATGAATTTTGTTCTTATAAGCATCAATTCAATCAGGGATGCATGAGCATAAAACTCTTCTTTGATGATTTATATCTTCCGAACATGCCAAAAAAGGATGTTTTCATTAAGGCTTTTCATGTATCCTGGCATCAAGTTTGTAACATATTTTGGGGTATGTCATGAAGTGGAGTTTATTAATTCCACTTAACTTCAGTTTTTTCTTGTTGGGTTGATACTTCATAGGATGGTATGTATTGTAAGAGTTGCTCTTTTTGTGGGGAAACATCCGTGTGTGCGCGCACACACTCATAGGGGGCAGTCTCATTTTTTGTTTAACGTGCTTGTTTGTTTAGTTATGGCAACCTTGTTTCATTGAACCTGTGAAGCCTATTAGCAAAGATGTAAAAGTAATAGATTTAGGCCTTCTGATTTTATCAAATTGCAGCACAAATAAGGAGAGAATTTCATCCATGTTTTTTTTACAGTGGCTGGAATTTACGATGCATGGATTCTGGCTATATGCACCATTTTGTTGGTGCTGATGCCTCTTGCATAAGTTGGGGCCATGCACAGTCAGGGGAGCTGGGATATGGACCTAATGGGCAAAAGTTTGTTTCTCACGTAAATTGTTTCAGACTTATATTTTGAGTGACTTTTTTGTGTCCTTATTTTCTCCTTTGTGTCTTTCTGCTTTGTAGATCTTCTGCACTCCCTAAAAAAGTAGACACTCTTGAGGGCATGCATGTTGTAAGGTTGGTACTTAATATGCATACTTGAATGATTTTATCCTTTAAATGTACTAACTGACCTCATTTTTTTTTGTTTTAGTGTTGCTTGTGGATTCGCCCACTCTCTGGTGGTTGTTGATAGAACAAATGTCGGTGATCGACTTGATCAGGTAGAACTCTACATACTAGGCATAACAGACCAAGGTTGCCCTTTTTCCAGTTTCTTATTGACTAGTTTGTGGTTCTATACTTGACAACATACATATTGATCGACTTAACAAGTTACAAAAATATAAGAAAAATCCTATACATAATGGGGGTCGAAATAAAGGAAATTTTGAAGCAGTGGGATATATAGATGCAACTAGTGCTTTGAGGATTAGTTGTTTTGCAATATTAAGGTGTTAAATGGGGAGTTTTCTGGATTTGGTTCGTATGGATCTTGATTCCCTAATGATCCAAATACTACAACAATGTGATGTTTTCAGTGGAATGTTTTATTTGATTTGGTTATTATTATTGGGTAGGCTATTCCTACCCCTTAAATATCCTTCCCCACCCCATTTAACTCTCTAATCTCAAACTACTAAGTTCACCCTTTGTATACCCACCCCATTAGTGTCTAAATCCATCCAGTCTATATCCACCCATCAATAACTAAGCTCACCCCATATTCTCTTCCGCCATCATATATTCTACCCATAAACTAGTCTTCCTACCCAAGGTTTCCTATTCCTATCACATCTCACACACATTTGTGTTGTCCATTCGTATTTTTAACTTTATTATTTTTGTCCCTTTATTTTTATTCAAGTTATTATATTTTTCAATTGTATATGAATATTATCTATTGCATTTCAGATAGGAGATACCGTATGGATGATATAGTTCAGTTTGCACTAGATATTATCAATTGCATTCATGTACATGTATTGTATTTTTGGGGTTTTAATCTGCATTTTGAGTTATAGTTTTTTAATCTTATATTTTATGTTTTATTTGATATTTATTATGAATATTTTCGATGTATAATATTATGCTTGTATATAGGTGAATATTACGAGTTTTTTGATTAACGGGGTGATTTTTGATTGATTCTTTATGTATAAATGGGGAGAATTTAGTCATTATCGAGGTGGGTATAGATGTGGTAGGTTTAGTTTCGAAATTAAAAAATTATATGTGGTGGGAAAGGATGTATAAATGGTGGGAATAGTCTCACCCATTATTATTTTAGTGTTTTGATATTGCTTTTTGTTCTATGTTTTATTTTAAGAAGGATGTCTAGTAATCATTGTTTTTTTTTTTTTTTAATTTGGACAGCTTGATGTCTATGATGGCAAAGCTTCTGGCGAAGGTATGGTCATGTACTAGTTGTCCAGTGTTGAGCTTATCTAGAATTGACTTTAATCAAATAATCAGTTTATTGTAGGAGGCAGTGTTGAGCAGGTAAGTTTTTGGCTGCCTGGGACATACATTTAGATGCGGTGCCTAAGTAGTAGTGTAACTTGTTCTGAATAGACGGAGTTACATATTAAGGCAAAGGCCCAGGTATCTGCCTGGGGTTGACTAGGACCTCTACCATGTCGAATAGACTTTATGATTCTATTTGATCTTTTAGTCAGAAATTCGAAATATAAGAATGATTGATTTCTGTTTTCTTATTTTTTCTGCAGTGAGTGAAGAACCTGGGAGTAAAATTCCAGTTTCTAAAAAAAGTACCAAAAAGGGTGCTGCTGCTAAAACATCTGAGAGCAACAAGAAGAGGAAGAAGTCCAAAGAATCATCAGAGTCGGATGATGACGATGAAGATGAAGATGAAAATAGTGACGAAGACAATGATGACAGCGAAGCAGAGGTGAATGGGAAAGCAGACCACAAGAGGCAACGCGGTGGAAAAGCTTCTGGCAGAGGTCGAGGCAAGAGTGCTAGCAAGCCCACTGCAGAGCCTAAAAGCAGCAGCGGGCGTGGGAGGAGCCGCCCTCCTGTAGAGAAGGGCTCACAGTCACAGAGCACCAAGGGAAAAGGAAATTCAGGAAAGAGGGGAAGACCCCGGAAGTTATGAGCTACTACAATTTTTCTTTTGGGTATGTTATCTCTCGCTTAGTGGACTACTGTACTTACTGCTGTATTCACAGTGTTTTCGTTCCATTGTTTTTGACGTTTTAGTTTTGACAATGTTCTGTTGGTGATCATAGGGGAACTATTGTGCGAGTGCCGGGGAAAAAGAGTACTTAATGTGTTTGAGAAGGTTGCCTTCTATCCAATTTTCTAATTTTGGAAGAAGGGAGACTATGTAAATTTTTCCCTTATGATTCAATTCTTAGTGAACTAATGGCAAAACTGCTTATATGACGAGAGGTTTGATGTCCTCTTTTTTTAATAGTAATAACTTTTAGTGTTTATTTAAAATTTTTTTTTGTGGTTCAACGGTAAAAAGTGTCTAGGGTAGGTTTTAACTATTTTGACTAATTTTTTATTTAGTTTGGTTAAAAGCATACTATTCATATTTGGACTACGGTATTTATGAGTGAATAATTCTCCTATGGTTTGACTTCGAGAGTTGTCTAGATTTGAATCAAGGACGTTGGAATTTACTCGTATTTGAGCATCATACACACGTTAACGGAAGATATATGTCTCAGTTTTTTCACTATTAGACAAAAATCTTTGTCGTTCTTCAATTTCTTAGCTTTCTGTGTCTTTCAAATAACTTAATTAAACTTTTTATGTACTAAGCTTTGGTTGTCTTAAAAATGCCATAGTTTACCTTTGTCTAAATATAAGAAACGAAATTACCACACTTCGTGGTTTTTTGAAAATTTATTAGAACTTCAAAAATTCGATAAACACCAAAAAATGACCTAACGAGAAATAATAATATTATCCTATTCTGTACTACTTCTTGGGTTGACCAAAACATCTTTGGCCCCTTCTTATTTGTTCATTGGATGTGTTAGGAAATCTAGTTGACGTAGAATTGATTCTACCACGTTTCTATAAATCCCCGAAAGCAGAAACAACGTAAGGTGTAAAAGGAAATCAGTCCACTGGATTGTTATCATCTTCCCCACCACCACAAGCTTTATACGTGGCCACCAATCACTCCACTGGATTCCCTACTTGACGTTGCAAACTAACTATGCCATCCCAATAATTCGGTGGGGACCAATTGGGATGAGGACCAGCAAAAGCAAATGGCTAGAAATTCAGGTTGAAAAGGAAAGATCATTCAAAGGATTCATCCCAATAATTCAATGGGAACCAATTGGGATGAGGACGACCAGCAAAAACAAATGGCTAGAAATTAAGCTAAAAAAAGAAAGATCATTCAAAGGATTCATCCACTATCTCTACTAGACTAGGATCAGAGTTGCCCGAGTTCAAAAGATCATTCAAAGGATTTATCGATTCGGATCAGAGTTGCCCTGATTTCGAATCTTAACAATCTTTTGAAGTTAGGTCACGAAAAATTTATGACTTATAAATATCAAAGTCCATGAGTGGATGACTATCCTTACCGTTCAACCAAGAAAAAAAAAAAATCTCTCACTTCTATATTCTAATGGATTATGAAGTTGAAAATGTGGAGGAGAAGGATGGGGTGGGGTGGGGGGGCGAGGAGAGGTGGTAAAGAAGAAATATTTGGCAATGTACTTGCCTTTTTTCTTTTTTGGATAAGTAAGATGATTTCATTAATCACAAAAAATACATCTAAACAAATCTTTTGAGAAGATAGGCATCACACACACACACACACACACAAGGGATAAAAATAAAGAAATGATTTCATTGTCTTTTGTTTGGTCAAAGGTTTCTAATGCAGTTTTGTTCTGACTGGCCACCTTGATTAATCTTATGTTTGTCCATCATAATGTTTTGCCTGCAGGCAAAGAGCATTTTTCTTGTGCATTGTTATACCAGGTATCACATCAGTGTCTATATCTTCCTTCTTCATCCCAGCAGGTAGTTCCCAATCAAATGAGTAGAGTAAATTAGCAAGTGCATGCTCAACTAGTATAGAACCCATGTGTATTGCAGGACAGATTCTCCGACCAGCTCCAAAAGGAATTAACTCAAAATGTTGTCCTTTAAAATCAATATCACTGTCCAAAAATCTTTCAGGCAAGAACTCATCTGGGTTTTTCCAAGCTTCAGGGTCTCTTCCAATGGCCCATGCATTCACATAAACTAGGGTTTTGGGTTGGATTTCATACCCATTTATAATGCATTTCTGAGTAGTTTCTCGAGGAACTAGAAGTGGAACAGTTGAGTATAATCTCATTGTTTCTTTGACCACTGCCTTGAGATAAGGAAGGTTTTGAAGATCATCTTCATCTACTTTACCTTTTTTTACAACCAACTTTCTAATTTCTTCTTGCACTTTCTTCATCACTCTAGGGTTTTTCATCAGTCCAATCATAGCCCAGACTAGAGTGGCTGCACCTGTGTCCGATCCAGCAACCAACATATTCTGCCATAAAAATGGAATAGAATAAAATAGGGTAATTATCATTTAAACTCCGTTCAAGGTAGATATATCTTCGACGAAGCCTTCGTTATTATTTGAAACATTACTAACATCTTAAAATGCAATTTTATTAAATTATTTATGATATGTTTTAAGAAAAACTTCATCCACATTATTTTGTAAATAGACATATTTTCAATGAGACCCTCTTTATTTATTGAATTTTAATATGTAAAAAAATATGAATGTTAATCGACTTGAATTGAATTTTAATTGGTAATGACAGTAGAGGTTGAGTTCGAAATGACTTGGAAATTTAATACGTTAAAAAATAAATTTTATTAGACTCAAATTATAATGCAAAAAAAAAAGAAATTTAATAAGCTTTAATCGAATTTTAATAAACTCAAATTAATATGTAAAAAAGTAAATATTAATCGACTCGAATTTTAATATGTAGAAAAATATTTTTTAATCGATTTAAATTTTAATCCAATTTTATGTAAAAAGATTATTTAAAATTTATGTAGAGGCAAAGAAAGAGGTATCAATAATATTTTAAATAACAAAAGAGTTTAATTAAAAATATGTCTATCTAAAATCGTGTGGACAAAAATTACCCAATTAATATTGTGGATAAGAACAAAGATTGAAGTTAATGATATTTGTTACCATGAGAACGGCTTTAATGTGGTCGAAATTGAGATCAATGGAACACAATTGATCTTCTTTCAGTTGAAGCAGAATGTCGATGAAGTCCTCTTGAGTACCTTTTGTCTTCTTTTGATCTAGATGATCATCGATAAGTTGTTGGTAGAACGCATCCATTTCTGTAAAATTCTGCTCAAGCCGAGAACTTAATCCAGTGAGTTTATCAATCCAACCAAAGATTGGAAAATGGTCTGATACAAAGAGGATTCCAAACATGGCCTGAGTTTCATTAAGTAGTCTATGAAATCTACTCCTCTCAGCCCCTTCATCATCATACCTTTTACCAAAAGCAACTCTACAGATAGTAGCACTTGTGAGAGACATTACTATGTCACTCAAATTTGTCAGCTTAGATGAAGTAGCTTGTTGAGATATTTTCTTGATCATTCGACCAACTTCATCGTCGCGAATGGGACGAAAGGATTGTACTCTTTTAGAACTAAAGAGATTGATAATACAAATTTTTCTGATCTCTTTCCAGTAGTCAGTGTAGGGTGCAAAAACCATGTCTAGGCCATTATAAGACAGTTTTTGCTGACCAACCAAGGCAGGCCTGCTAGAAAATGCGAGGTCATGGGTTTTCAAGACCTCTTTTGCCATTCTTGCTGATGAAACTACGAGCGTTGGTACAAAACCAAGACGCAAGGACATGAGAGGGCCGTATTTCTTGGAAAGTTGCCATAGGTATTTATGGGGGGCTAAGTTATCGATCTGGTGTAAGTTTCCGAGGAAAGGTAGTCCCGAAGGACCTGGAGGACGAAGCAGTTCGTTATTTTTTCTGTACTTAGGAAGAACAAAGAAGAAAATAACAGGGAGAGCTAGAACACAAAAGAGTAACAACATTGTTGTAGTGAGACTTGAGAGCTTTTCTATGGCTTCTTCCAGTGAAATAATACCATGATGTTCTGAATCTTTAAATAGATCTCTTCCTCCAATTTCTTTGTTTTTTTTTGGTTTAATGTCAGGGACATCCAAGTTAATTTATGCGCATTTTAATTTATTTTTTCAACAGTTCGATTAAAAGCAAATAATTCACATCGGAATTAAGATTTTTATAAAGGATAAATTCACGAGCAATTGACCCTAAAGAGTTATTAATATTCGAATTAAAGGTGTCTGAATTTATATGTTATTACTTAAACTATCCCCCGAGTTCTTTTCCTTCAATTTGAAGATATGTTTTGAAAGTTAAAGTTGATCATGACATTGATATCTTACATCTATACTACTTTAAATGTCAACAAAACTGAAAACAATTTTATTTGACTATTTTGTCATTGATTATTGTTATAAAATCAATCATATCCTCTCATTTTTTTTTATTTTATTCAATTATTTACAAAAAGTCTTATATCATTTCATCTTCTTAAATTAATTATGTGCATAAATTTAACATTTAATTACATTCATTTGAACTTTAGTAATTAATTTTAACCTTTAATTTTAATTTTGTCCTCAAATGATCTTGTCTTAAAGACACTTATTCCTTAATTTAGTTTAAATATAAAAAAAATTTGAATTTTTACTTTCTTCTTAAATATATGAGCAATGTTATTGTGACTTAATTTACTGATCTAATTTGTTGACCTAATTCACTATGATTCTTGGGTTGAATGAGGTTTTCTATCAAATATTGAAATTTGGTATTGATCAAATGGTTCTACTAAAGTCACATCATTATGTCAATAATTTAGGTTAAATTTCTAGATCCAAATAAGATTATTCTAAATATATTTATAAACAATAAAAATATGTGTGTGCAAATATATACTACATATACTATTTCTAAATACACCTATGTTGAAAAAACTTTTCATCGACTTGTTTATCCTCAAATATTACTTAAATATCAAATTACCATCCACCTGAATAAATATTCTTCATTGTGTAGTAAATTCATTTATAGAGACTTTCCATCTCTCTTTTTTTTCTTACTACCCATTACATTGACATTAAATCCAAAGTAATATACTAACTAAAGAAAAAAAACTTAGAGTTCATTATTAATTACACATGATTTTTTATTTTTTTGTATTCCAAAGTGACAGTTATCTATTCATTTCTTTCTCATCTATTTTTCTCTCGTTTTACGTGCACAAATATTATAAATAAACAAACAATTTGGAATAATCAAAACTGTTTTGTTTTAATTAGCCACCTTATGACTTTCTATGTTCTCTTCATCTTTTTTTATAATTTTTTGTATTTATATTATGTTATTCATAGAGATTTCACTCCTACCATTAACCACTTTCTACATACCTAAGACCTAATAATAATATCCACCACTTTTCTCAAATCCATGCTCACCAACTCCATCATCATGTTCCACCACACTATCCTACACTAAGATGTTACAAAGGTGGGTTTCTCAACAATCTGAAGTTTGTAGATTAAGCAACCCCTGGGACTTGGTATAATTGTAATCGTCGACTGTTGCTCCCACTCAGCCCAACAACCATTATATATACACTCTTTTCTCCTTTAGCTTGTGCAAGTAAGTGGAAGAAAATTGTATCAACATCTTTATCCATTCATCCCAGCAATAAGACATCAAAAAATTAACTTCATTTGCATGAAAAAATGAAGTTGATGAAGTTTATTATTTGGACTATGCAATATTTAAGATTTATATAAATTTTAATTGAGGTGATTATGGTGTTTGTATATAATGAAAAATTGTTTTTTATTGATTGGTATATTTTTATTCCAAGTTCCTCAATCACTGAGGACCATCTTTCACATGAGGAGGTGTTTGATTTTCTGGTTTTTAGAGATGGTAAGTATCATTCTTTTATTTTTTATTTTTGAATTGAATTTATGCTCTTCTTGGTATAATAGAATTTATGGGTTGTCACTGAAACTGAGAATCAAAATTTTAAATTTTAATTAACTTTGTCCTCGAATTTCAATTCTAAGGTATAAACTCCAATTCAAAGGCATAAATGATTCACTATTTTTTTTATTATTATCTATCTATTAATTTTGATATTTTTACATATCACTGCATACATATATATTTGGGTGCGAGACCATACCATAAAAACCAATAGTACTTGGTGGCCACATAAGATGACAACGGGAATATCATACTCAAGAAGCCTTAATAATATTTATAGGTTGTTGTATTCACATGATTTTTTCAAATAAATATAAAAAAAAAAAAATTTAAAATAATTCATGTGGAGAGTACGTATGCATGATCCACTAATTAAATAAGCGTGATGCTAATAGCTTACATATTTTTTTTTTGGGTAAATAAATTTGTATTTACATTATTTTGTGGATGTGAAAATGACAAATTACATGTAGTTCTTTTATCACAAAAAATCTAGATTTTTTCACATATTACAAAGTAAAAACACGTAATTTTCAGTCACCTAATACTCTGGTGGGACAAAATTGAATCGATGAAATTGTATGACCAACAGTAAGATGTTTATATATATTTGTCTTAAAAAAATAAAATACTTTAAAATAAATTTTATGAGTTAGACCAAGTCATTTATGTTGGTTTAATTATATAACCATTCTATCCTTTTCTGTCCCTTTAGTATTGATGTAAAGGACCAAGACATTTGTTGTCGTATTATTTCAGTATGTTTGACAAGTTCATCAGGATCCTAAAATAATTGAGGTATCATATCACAAACTTGTGGTTCTTGTTTAGCTATTACAGCATTGTAATTTCATGTTTTTTGGAGTACATGTGCATGACAAAAAAGGATTTCAAAGCCCAAAACCCCACAATGATATGGCAAATGACATTTAAATTGAAATCTTTTTGATTCAGGAAACAACACGAAACGAACCCTTAGTTTTATCCTTATGTGTGGATTTGTGGTTTGTTGCCTCATTAAAAATAATGCCATCCTAAGCACAGAGATCAACCCTCACAAAACACCCTCTTTCCCTTCAGATCAGTTTCCTTGAGAGAACCAACACTCTTCTTTGTCGCCATTCTTACACTTCCTAACAAACAGATCAACAAATCACAATACAGATCAATCAATATCTACAACATAACATTCATCGGCAAATATAAAGAAGCATATTGATGGGGAGTGACTGGAGTATCAGTGATAAAGTGATTTAGAGATTGAGATTGTGGGTAAGATTATCGAGTGTACATCTAAGCTTAACACAGAGTGAAGAAGGTGAAAGGATAGAGAATAATAAATAAGGAGGGGGTATGGTAGGGTAGGGTAAAGTAAGATAGGGTTGGGTAAAACTTAAAAGGAGTGTGATGTTTTCTGTGCATGCTCTTCGAAGTTGTATGACACATCTCGAGCATTTTTTGGTTTATTTTGAGAGTAATAAATTAAGTTTTAATGAACATCGAGTGAATACCAATGGTTTTTTTTAAAGAGGGTTTTTCGCGTCAACAAATCACTTGTATTATTTATTGTTTATATTTATAGACTTGTGATTGTTTGCACACATATGCTGTATGTTTGATGATTTAAATGCTTGACATATAAATTAACCATAATTGTGTTTGAGTTTAGATTGTGGGATCGCCGTAAAATTAATTGTTTGAGCGAATAAATTGAATATTAATTAAATCTAATGGTCATGGGCATGTGGTGGGTCTTTGGCCAAGCTTAAGAAGTCGATTACCTTCTTTTTTTAGAAGAAGAGAAAGGGAGAGCTAGAACAAAAAGAAGTAACGACATTACTTGATTGAAATCTTCTTTGGCTTGTTCCTTTGTGTAATAATAATACTACGGTTTTGAAATAGATCTCTTTCTTTCTAATTTCAACATCGATATGCTTTGCAAACAAAGAGACAAACAGATACAACCATCATAAAAGTTAGATATTTTATGCTGCATAATTGAATGAATGCGACACCCACTACTTACATAATTTATTGTGGACATGGATTAGGTGGCTGAAAGACATATTTATTTACGTTGTAATCTGTGAAAAAATCTATTTTTTTTTTGTTGTAAGAGAACTATAGGCTGTTTGTCAATTTCTCAGAAGTGACAAAAACAAATAGAAAAAATCTTCCGAGAAACTGACAAATAAGCTATAGTTCCTTCACAAAAAAAAAATTGGACTTTTTCGCAGATCACAAAGTAAATAAATATATCTTTCGGCCACCACAAGGACATTTCAAATCAACTTTTAAGCCTTACCCCTTAATTGTAATTTTAGTCCTTTAAAATGGGTCAAACGGGTCTGTAATTGCGGTGGTATATGAATTCCAAATTGATCCAAAGTGGCCCATAATAAATGGGCCGTATTAATTTTTTTGTGATTTTCACCCTGTTTATCCTTATGTGTGGATTTGTGGTTTGTTGCCTCATTAAGAATAATGCCATCCCAAGCACAGAGATCAACCCTCACGAAACATCCTCTTTCCCTTCAGATCAGCTTCCTTGAGAGAAGAGAACCAACACTCTTCTTTGTCGCCATTCTTACACTTCCTAACAAACAGATCAACAAATCACAATACAACATAAACATTCATCGGAGAATATAAAGAAGCATATTGATGGGGAGTGAATGGAGTATCAGTGAGAAAGTGATTTAGAGATTGAGATTGTGGGTAAGATTTATCAATTGTACATCTAAGCTTAACATAGAGTGAAGAAGGTGTAAGGATAGAGAGTAATAAATAAGGAGGGGGTATGGCAGGTTAGGGTAAAGTAGGGTAGGGTAAAACTTAAAAAAGAGTGTAATGCTTTCTTCACATGCTCTTCGAAGTTGTATGACACATCTCGATTATTTTTTGTTTGATTTTGAGAGTAATGAATTAAGTTTTAATGAACATTGAGTGAATACCAGTGATTTTTTTAAAGAGGGTTTTTTGTGTCAATAAATTATTTATATTATTTATTGTTTATTTTTATAGACTTGTGATTGTTTGCACATATGCGTTGTACGTTTGATAATTTAACTGCTTGACATATAAATTAACCATAATTGTGTTTGAATTCGGATTTTGGGATTGCCGTAAAATTAATTGTTTGAGTGAATAAATTGAATATTAATTAAATTTAATGTTTCGTTTGGTACGATAGAAAAGTGGGAAGATAAAAAGTTGGAGGAATAAATAAAACATCATGTTAGATAAGAAAGGAAAGTAGGAAGGATGAAACAATAGATGAATTCACTTTTCTTCCAACTCACCAAAATCACCCCTTCCAAAATCGGAAGAAAAGTGGATGAAAAGTTAATTATTATTTGTGTTGAGATATATCTTATTTGTTTATATATCTTTTTATATATACATATATTATGTATATATTAATTTTATATAAAAATACAATGGTAAAATATGTATATATATATTTTAAAAAATTTAAAAATAAAATAAAAAATATTTTAAATTAAAAAATATTTTTTTCCATCTTAACTAAAGATGAAAATTTTCGACTCAACACGATGACACGGCTCGAACTCGATACGAAAATAAACAAGTCAATTCGTAACTCGACATGACATAATTAGTTAAATGAGTTAAGTTAGGTTTGACTAATATTCGACACAAATCCATAATAACTCAATACGAATCTGACACAAACGATTTAATTGTCACCCTTAATCTTAACTAGTACAAAAAAAAAAATTGTCATTTTTATTTTCTATCCATTTAACCAAACACATAAAAAAAATATATATCTTTCTTATTTTCTATTCTTGAAGGATATAAAATATATTCCTTCTATTTTTCATCTTTCCTACCAAACGGAGCATAATGGTAATGGTCATGGTCATGCGGTGGGTCTTTGGCCAAGCTTAAGAAGTTGATTACCTTTTTTTTATCAGAAGAAGAGAAAGGGAGAGCTAGAACAAAATGAAGTAACAACATTACTTGATAGAAATCTTCTTTGGCTTGTTCCTCTGTGAAATAATACTACGGTCTTGAAATAGATCTCTTCCTTTCTAATTTCAACATCGATATGCTTTGTAAAGAAAGAGACAAACAGATATAAGCATCATGCAAGTTATATTTATTTACGTTGTAATCTGTGAAAAAATCTATTTTTTTTTTGTTGTAAGAGATCTATAGGCTGTTTGCCAATTTCTCCGAAGTAACAAAAACAAATAGAAATGGGTCAAATCTTTCGGCCACCTAATCCTATGTGGGATCAAAGGCAAGGACATATCAAATCAACCTTTAAGCCTTGCCGCCTTCGTTGTAATTTTAGTCCTTTGAAATGGGTCAAACGGGTCTGTAATTGCGGTGGTATAAGAATTCCAAATTGATCGAAAGTGGCCCATAATAAATGGGTCGTATTAATTAATTAATTAATTAATTTTTTTTTTTTTTTGTGATTTTGACCCTATTTATTAAACGAGGGTTGAACGGTTTTTGACACACTGATGAATGTTAATTTTGATCCAAAAATAATTGAGGTATATCAGATTCTTCTGTTATTTTTTTTTAATCATTGTTATACCACAAGCTTTATCTGACCCCATAAATCAATATCTAACCCATTTTTTCAAATTTATTCCCTTGTACAGCAGACGTATTAGTTAGGAGAGGCCTTAGGAGGCTTCATCCATGTTTTCTTTTTAATAATAATTTTATTAAACAAAAAACTATTCTTCAGTGAAACTCTTTCACATGCTATATATAACCATCCTCCCTCTTACACCTTATTCAACTTCTCATTGTCTATATCCTAACTCCTTCGGCTTTCATAAAATCTTTCTATCACACATTTCTCACATATATTTGGGTTATTATTCAATAGTTGCATTATAGTTAAAAAGTACTAACTTCCAACACGGCAAGCTAACTCATTCCACATAGGGTGCAGGCCATCGGCCATCGAAAACAATGAAGGGCGGAGGCAAGGTTTTTTTTTTTTTATTTCGGGCTAGGCTAAGTTAAGTATTCATATGACTAACAAAATATAAATACTTTTTAATATATTATGTGGCCCAAAAATTTTGTTTTTAATGTTAGCTCAAAAATTTTGATTTTTAATTGTGGCCCAAAAAATTTGTTTTTAATGTTAGGCCAAAAATTTAATTTTTTTAATGTTGAGTTAAAAGTTTTTGTAATAGGTTTGGGTAGATTTTAATAAGTTTGGGTAGATTGGGCTCAATTTTTTTTGTTTTAAATGGATTAAATTTTTTAATTTTTTGGGGTAAATAATGTGGGTCTAATATAAATGAGGAGGACACACATAATATATTATATAAATATATAATACATATACCTTACTAATAATTTTTTTTTTTGAAGGGGGCACTTGCCCACCTTGATCCAGCCGTCCCTCGGCCCCTAGGTAATCTCCTTTCTGTTCCGATCAAAATAGGAATAAAAAATCTTGAAAAATTCTTTCTTTCCATAATTATTGGGGCTTAAGCCTTAAGAGTTTTGAGAAATTGGACTAATGATTAGTGATTTAGTGAGCTGGTACTGGTAGATTTGTATAAAAATGGTAATTTTTCAGAAATTACCACTAATGGCTCCGTCCTGAAAACAATATAATTGGCATTTTTTTCAGAAAAAAATAATAGTAAACAAAATAAAAATCAGAATGAAATACTAGTTAGTGATTGCTTTTGAGATCTATCGAGATTTTAAATTATCTGGAAATAATTAACTTGGATGGATCTTATCATATTTCTATTAGAGCCAAGAGGTTGATTATAATAATTGTCTAGTGGTTGCGTGAATTTGCCTAAGTTACAATGAGACAATCACATATATATGTAGGGAAGGATTAATATAAATTGCAGGCCTAATCATTCATTTAGCAAAGTTGTCCATTGAGTAAATGCAAAAGCTACTCAACTGACATATTTTGATAGGCAATGATACTTTTACATTACAGGGGAGGGGAATGGAAACACGAAGCATCAACTTGCCACTCCATTATAGATGGCTCCAACCATCAGAGTGATACTAAAGAATTCACAAAGTCACTAGGCCTGTGCTTTGGCATCTTTTAGCAAACTAGGGATATATGATACATACAGATGAGACTTGTTTTTCTTTTATTCTTTCATAGGTAAGAACTGTAGTAGATATATATGATCAATATCCTTCTTGATTAATGGCATATCTTCCCGTCGTAAAGTTTAGCTCGAAGGCAAAGAGCATTTTTCTTGTGCATTGTAAGGCCGGGTATCACATCAGTGTCTATTTCTTCCTTCTTCATCCCAGCAGGTAATTCCCAGTTGAATGAGTACAATAAATTAGCAAGTGCATGCTCCACTATCACATATCCCATGTACATAGCAGGACACATTCTTCGGCCTGCTCCAAATGGTATTAACTCAAAATGTTGTCCTTTGAAGTCAATAGAACTGCCCAAGAATCTTTCAGGCATGAATTCCTCTGGGTTTTCCCAAGCATCAGGATCCCTTCCAATGGCCCACCCATTCACATAAACTAGGGTTTTGGATTGGATTTCATAACCACTTAAAGTGCATTTCTGAATGGTTTCTCGAGGCACTAGAAGAGGAACAGTTGGATGTAATCTCATTGTTTCCTTTACCACTGCCTTGAGATAAGGAAGGTTTTGAATATCATCTTCGTCTACTTTACCTTTCTCTCCAATCAAGTTTCTAATTTCTTCTTGTACTTTCTTCATCACTATGGGGTTTTGCATCAAGCCCGTCATCGCCCAAACCAGACTCGCTGCACCTGTGTCAGTTCCACCGACCAATACATTCTGCCACGAAAAAGGAAAACATATTAAACAAAGTCTTTCCCACCCCAATTATAAGAGCAGGAGTTCTAGTAAAAAGCATAAAGTTTGAAGGTAGAAGATGTATAACCATTAGAACTGCTTTAATTTGGTCGAAAGTGAGCTCAGCGGAGGTTGTTTGATCCTCTTTCAGTTTGAGCAAGATGTCGATGAAGTCCCCTTTCATGGATTCTGGCCTATTTGGATCCAGATGGTCGTCAATGAGTGCTTGGTAGAATGCATCCATTTCCTTAAAATTCTTCTCCAGCCGAGAATGTAACCCAGTGAGTTTATCAACCCACCTAAACAGTGGAAAATAGTCTGAGACAAAGAAACTTGTAAACAAGGCTTGAGTTTCATTGAGTAGTCCATGAAACCTACTTCTCTCATACCCGTCTTCATCATATCTTTTACCAAAAGCAACTCTACAGGTAATAGTGTTTGTGAGACACATTACTATCTCACTTAAATTGGTCAGATTAGATGAAGAAGCTTGTTGAGATATTTTCTTGATCATTCTGCAAATTTCAACTTCACGAATGGGACGAAAGGATTGCACTCTTTTCGCACTAAAGAGATTAAGAGTACAAATCTTTCTCATCTCCCTCCAATAGTCATTATATGGTGCAAAAGCCAAATCTAAGCCATTATAAGACAACTTTTGTTGACCAACCAAGGTAGGCCTACTAGCAAAAGCAAGGTCATGGGTCTTCATAACCTCTTTTGCCATTCGTGCTGAAGAAACCACGAGAGTTGGCACAAAACCGAGCTGCAATGACATTAGGGGCCCATATTTCTTGGAAAGTCGCCAAAAGTATTTATGAGGGGCTGAGTTATCTATTTGGTGCAAGTTTCCGAGAAATGGTAGTCCTGGAGGACCTGGTGGATGAAGCATTTCTCCACTTTTCTTCCATTTAGGAAGTACAAAGAAGAGAAATAGAGGGAGAGCTAGAACACAAACAAGTAACAACATAATTGGATTGAGAACTGATACGAGTTCTTCGGTTCTTCCTATGCTGTGATACTGTGATCGGATTCTATATATAGATAAATCTATTGCTCTAGTTTCATGATATGCTTTACAAGCAGAATTCATCAGGAATTTGTTATCTTATGAACCTGACAGTGACAACCCGCACAAGTTTATGATCCTGATAGTGACAACTTGCATTATTTCCATTGATCGTTTTGTTTGGTACATGAACAAAATAAAAGATTGAAAAATTAAAAAGATGAAAAATTTAATCGGTGAAAAGTTAAAAAAATAAATAAAATATTATGTTTGATAAGAAAGAAAAATAGGAAGGATAAAAAAGTGGATGAATGACTTTTATTTTTAACTCACTAAAATCAATATTTCCAAAATTAAAAGAAAAGTGGATAAAAAATTAATTATTTGTGTTAAAATGTATCTTATTATTATATATCATATATATATTTATAATATAAAACATGATGATTTCAATAAATTTATCCGACGATCGCAAATAAACTCATCAAATAACCATCAACATATTAAATTTTATATTCTTCTTCTCACTCTTCACTCTATCTCTGTGTGACAATGGTGGAGAAAGGAGGCGCAAGAGGGTCCACCCTAAAACCAAATATTCTTTTAGTTATATATGTTTTATATATTTTTTTGAATTAATTGAGCCCACTGTAATGATTTATGAAAAATAAAATTGATTGGATCAAACAAGTTGGGTACCAGAACAAAAAATAAAAATAAAATTTCATACAAAATCTCTTAAAATTAGCAAAATTAAAATTAGTTTTTTAGAATATTGGTATGATTTGTTGAAGCCTCATTTGATTCAAAAATTATAGAATATATAGCTAAAAATGAGTAAAATATGAAATTTGTAAGAAAATTAAAAATTATAGAATATTGCAACACAACATAATGTAACTTAACATAATCCAACATAAAAAAATATAAAAACACAAAAATCTACACTTTTACAAGCCAAAACCATGGAAAAAAAATTAAAAAATAAAATAATTAAAAAAAAAATCATTCTAAAATATGTAGATTTGTATTCGCAACATATGTGTGTGTGTATATATAATAATAATAATAATAATAATAACAGGTAAAACGGAGCGGGGGTAAGTGTCAATCTATTCCCGCCTTTATCCCCGCACGGATTTGTACAGGTATCCCCGTATACATCCATCGTCTAATACATATGGTCCATCTCCAGTCCCAAACAGAGCGGGTTTGGACGAATACTCATTTTTATCCGGTCCACTGTCATCCCTACTCTCAAGAATCTTCACTCCTCATTTTTCCAAATTAATCGATTGGTTAACATTACATCGTACCTTCAGGCACATGTTACTTATAGTATAATGATAAAATATGTATTTATATATTTTTTAAAAAAATATTAAAAAATAAAAAAAATTATTTTTTCCCTTTTAACAAGCACAAAAAAAAATTTAATTATTTTTATTTTTCATCCATCCAATCAAATACAAAAAAATAAAAATATATTATTGCTACTTTCTTTTTTTAAAAAAATAAAAAAATATCCCTTCTATTTTCATCCTTCTTATCGATAGAGCATCCGTAAATAAAACCAAATTTGTCTTCACCTAATACCATGTGCGATGAAACCGAAAGGAAATACCGAAGCCAGGTGTATGTATGACCAATTGAAATGCATTCAAATGTCCTAAGCAATTTTTTTATGTGCATTTTCAAATCTTTCAATCCTTTTATGTCCCCGTAGCTTTGATAATGATGTCGCGCAAATATCGACACGTATTAGACGTTCTTGTGTTTTTCAAAATATATTATATTGCAATCCTTATCGCATATTCAAATGGTTTGTAAAATATAAGTGCACTAGTTATTGTCTGTATCTGAAGGTACAGAGTAATATAAAATGGTAAATAATAAACATATTTGTATTCATATTTAAAATCAAATCAAAAATATAGAGGAGAGATAAATGAATTTAAACATCGGTTGCAGTTAAGGTGAGAGGTGGTGGGGTGCAGAGGCAGTGGTAGGAGACGATGATGGTTGTGGTGGGTGACAATGATTTTGGTAGTGTTGGTGGTGGCGATGGCGCTGTGGAGGCAATGGTGGTGGTGGTGGCGGCGGTAGTAGTGGTCGTAGCAGCGATGACAACAATGGCGGTGATGGTTGTGGTGGCGACGATGGTGGTGGTGGCAGCAATGGCGACAGTGGTGGTGACAGGAGTAGAGGTAGTGGTGAGGCGGTTTCAAACACTTTTTATTTTAAATTACTTATGAGAAATAATTTCTATAAGTATTTTTAAAAAATTATTTCAAGAACTTTTTTAAGGATTTATTTTTTCTATTAAATTTAGGGTATTAATATTAGCCGTTAGATTAACTTTAAAATAAAATTTAAATTAATTTAAACCGCGAATAGTAAAAGTCATTTTGTTTATCTTTTGATATTTGAATTATAAGCTACTTTATTATATAGATGATAATAGAGGTTGTTACGTTCACGTTTTTACAAGATTGAAAAAATAAAAATTGATGAAAAAGAAGATCCGTTTGGAGGGGTGAAAATCTCCATTGGTTTATTTTAAGGGGAACCGGCATTCTAAACCTTTCACAAAAAGTTAATCATGAATATCAACTTTATTTTCTATTCATCTAACATCTTTTTAATACTATATTACTAACTCATTGACCAATTCAAATTTTTATTACTAACTTACAAATGTATAAAAAACATGTACGTAATATTTCATTCCCTTTAAAAATTTTGCCCTCAAAGTTGGGAAAGGAGGAGGCCAACCCACTTCACAGTCCTTATAATAAATTTGATCTACACCTTCGATCACTTGACCAGTGGGTTATCTTGTTCTAAATCCAAGGAAAACTGAAATTTATTGTATCCCAAATGGCTGCCCTATTGCTTCTGTGCTTGAATTGGGTTGAATCTCATTCAAATATTCTTCTTATCCTTCGTTCTTGTGCTCAAGTGTCACATGCTTGTTTTGTTGAGCACAATTTGGCTCATCTCGTCGTTCGTTCATCAGAGTGGTCATGTTGATTGACTTTTAAATCTTTCTCTTGAAGGATTTTTCGATTTATGTCGAAGCCTTTTAGTAGGCGTTGATTTTCTACGTTCAACTTGTTGAACCTTCTTCGAAAATATCATGCATCAACATTAAAATTTCTGATGTTGTAGCTATCATCATCAGCGTTGATACCAATTATTACGTACATGTTTTTGGGAGATTGGAGAAATAAAAGAAAAATAGAATAGGAGAGAAAGAATACCCGCTTCGAGGGGTAGAAACCACCGTTAGTTCATTTCGAGGAAAACCTGATCTCCTAATCTATATAATAAAATAGTTAGATTTTTTTTTTAATTTTTTGCGGTTCAGATCGTTTGAAATTATTAATCTGACGATTCTAATTAGATTAAACTCTAACACTCTCATATCTCACATAACTCTCTCTCTCTCTCTATCTCTCTCTCTCTCCCCTATCTCTAAGTCATTTTAAACACACTCTCAAATTTCCTCTCTCTTACATGTTTTAATTTAGATGTTTGTTTAAACACACACTCTCCCATAAAAAAAAAATTCAAAGTTAAGCTAATCACCAATAAAAAAATAATAAGTGATACCAATTACACAAAAAAAAAAAAAATCAAAGTCAAGATAATTAACAATAAAAAAAATAAGTGAAACCAATTGCACGAAAAAAAAATAAAAATTCAAAACCAACTATACATTTTTTTTCCCAAATTGCAGACATTCAAACCCAAGCTAATCACCAATAAAAATAAATAAAAAATCCAAATATTTGAGTAATTTTATAGAATGAGAATATATTTAAATGCTAATTTTTTTTTTAAAGGTTGTAGATATTCAAAACAAAGTTAATCACCAATAAAAAAAACAAGTAAAACCAATTGCACCAAAAAAAAATAAAAATTCAAAGCCAAGTTAATCACCAATAAATAAATAAAAACAAGTAAAACAAATTGCACTAAAAAAATGAAAATATTCAAGACCAAGCTAATTGCCAATAAAAAAGTAACAAGTGATACCAATTGTACCTAAAAAAACAGAAAAAAATCAAAGTCAAACTAATCACCAATAAAAAAATAGTAAATGATTAAGTTTATAATTATGTTGTGTTAATGGATTAAATGGTGAAAATTAAGATAAATTCACGCACCTTATAAATGAGCAAGATTTATTTATTATTTTAAAATTATAAATTTTATTAGGTTCTGGTTGTATTTTTTTTCGAGGTATTTGTATATGTAGTATTGTTCTGGGGAGTTTTTAGTACATTTTTGTGACATTTTTATTAATATGAGTTCTATTTATATGGAGGATATGATCGACAGTATATTTCAGATCATTTTAAAATAATTGGAATGAATATTTTTAGGTCATTTTCTTTTTCAAGTTAGAGAATTACTTGCTATTTTTTGTGTATATTGTATAGTACATTCAGGTATAACAATGATTAACCCTTTCATAAGAAAATTAATCACAAATAATAACTATATTTTTTATTCATCTAACATCTTTACATACAAATAAAAACCACCTATTGATACTATGCCACTAACCCATTGACCAATTCAAACTCCCATTACTAATTTACAAAAATATAAAAAATATGCACATAGGCACACACTCCTAGTTCTTTTTTCTGATGTTATTACAAGTTTTGTTTCCTGTTTTCTGTAGTATATATAAACATCAGTAAAGCATTGGATGCCATAGAACATCAGTACCACCATTGGAACCTCCTATCTGCTGCTTTTGGCTCACTCGGGTCATCTTAAGTTACTGCCTGCTTGCTGTGCCCCTTAACTGATTGCTGAAGCGGGAACAGTCACTGTTCACACTGTTCATGTGATTGTTCAGCTGCTTCATCAGTCCAGTTCAGCAAATGGTTTTCCAGCTCTGCTATCAGCTCATCCCAGCTGCGAACATAGACTGATCAGCTCTCTTTATTGCTCATTAAAGTTGTTATTCTTGCAACTTTAATGAGTTCATGATTTTATTAGCAGTCCTTATGTTATTTATAGGTAGTATGCTTAGTGTTTATTTAATTTTAATTTTATGATCTGTACTAAGCATGCACATTATCCTCATTTTAACATTTTGTAATTAGATTGCATCGAAGAATAAAGTACATACGTCCCCCCTAATTAGGTATAATTTAATTTTTAATCAATAAACCTTCCTCGTACCGTCGAGCTTCACCAAAAAATAAAAATAAAAAATACTAGGCTGACTATTCCTAGCTAAATACCAAATCTTTCTAGCATTCATTCGTGACAAAATGTCGACCACTGGAGTCTCTCTGGTCTTCAACTTCTCTTGCAAGAACACACCAGCTAGTTGTCAGGTCACAATTCCAATCAACCATCACCGTGGATAGTTTTTGGGTTCAACAAATTAGTTGCAAGGTTTTTTGCTTCTAATGGTTTATTTGACTTCTTGAGCTATGCATAACAAAACGGCAGTAAGTAAAATACTGCATCCGATAGGAGCCAAAAAGTCCATTATAAGAAGTAAAAATTGTCTAGTGATTGCTTTCGAGATCTATCGAGATTTCAAATTATTGGAAAATAATTAGCCTGGATGGATCTTATCATATTTCTATTGGAACCAAGAAGTCGATTGTAATAATTGTCTAGTGGTTACATGAATTTGCTTAAGTTATTATAAGACAATCACACACATATATATATGTAGGGAAGAATTAATAAAAGATCAAATTTGGAACTCAAATGACATAACAGTTGACTTGGACTTTTTTTTTGGTGTCATGTCATTTAGGTCCTAATAAAAACTCTAAATAATATGCTGCCATGTCATTTGACCTCTAAATTTAATCCCAAAATTTGGTCAGTGTAACATTACTCTTAATAAAAATTGCAGGCCTAATCATCCACTAAGCAAAGTTGTCCATTGAGTAAATGCAAAAGCTACTCGATTGATATTTATGATACTAAAGAATTCACAGAGTCACTAGGCCTGTGCTTTGGCTTCTTTTAGCAAACAAAGCATATTTGATACATACAGATGAGACTTGTTTTTCTTTTGTTCTTTCATAGGTAAGAACTGTAGTAGATATATATGATCTAATATCCTTCTTCATTAATGACATATCTTCCCGTCGTAAAGGTTAGCTCGAAGGCAAAGAGCATTTTTCTTGTGCATTGTAAGGCCGGGTATCACATCAGTGTCTATTTCTTCCTTCTTCATCCCAGCAGGTAATTCCCAGTTGAATGAGTACAATAAATTAGCAAGTGCATGCTCCACTGTGACATATCCCATGTACACAGCAGGACAAATTCTTCGGCCTGCTCCAAAAGGAATTAACTCAAAATGTTGTCCTTTGAAGTCAATAGAACTGCCCAAGAATCTTTCAGGCATGAATTCCTCTGGGTTTTCCCAAGCATCAGGATCCCTTCCAATGGCCCACCCATTCACATAAACTAGGGTTTTGGATTGGATTTCATAACCACTTAAAGTGCATTTCTGAATGGTTTCTCGAGGCACTAGAAGAGGAACAGTTGGATGTAATCTCATTGTTTCCTTTACCACTGCCTTGAGATAAGGAAGGTTTTGAAGATCATCTTCGTCTACTTTACCTTTCTCTC
>CAUOFW020007279.1:1791481-1806732 GCA_963454935.2 Ilex paraguariensis | reverse complement strand
TTTGGCTTCTTTTAGCAAACAAAGCATATTTGATACATACAGATGAGACTTGTTTTTCTTTTGTTCTTTCATAGGTAAGAACTGTAGTAGATATATATGATCTAATATCCTTCTTCATTAATGACATATCTTCCCGTCGTAAAGGTTAGCTCGAAGGCAAAGAGCATTTTTCTTGTGCATTGTAAGGCCGGGTATCACATCAGTGTCTATTTCTTCCTTCTTCATCCCAGCAGGTAATTCCCAGTTGAATGAGTACAATAAATTAGCAAGTGCATGCTCCACTATCACATATCCCATGTACATAGCAGGACACATTCTTCGGCCTGCTCCAAATGGTATTAACTCAAAATGTTGTCCTTTGAAGTCAATAGAACTGCCCAAGAATCTTTCAGGCATGAATTCCTCTGGGTTTTCCCAAGCATCAGGATCCCTTCCAATGGCCCACCCATTCACATAAACTAGGGTTTTGGATTGGATTTCATAACCACTTAAAGTGCATTTCTGAATGGTTTCTCGAGGCACTAGAAGAGGAACAGTTGGATATAATCTCATTGTTTCCTTTACCACTGCCTTGAGATAAGGAAGGTTTTGAAGATCATCTTCGTCTACTTTACCTTTCTCTCTAATCAACTCTCTAATTTCTTCTTGTACTTTCTTCATCACTCTGGGATGTTGCATCAGAGCCGTCATGGCCCAAACCAGAGTCGCTGCACCTGTATCAGTTCCACCGACCAATACATTCTGCCACGAAAAAGGAAAACATATTAAACAAAGTCTTTCCCACCCCAAATTATAAGAGCAGGAGTTCTAGTAAAAAGCATAAAGTTTGAAGGTAGAAGATGTATAACCATTAGAACTGCTTTAATTTGTTCTAAAGTGAGCTCAGCGGATGTTGTTTGATCCTCTTTCAGTTTGAGCAAGATGTCGATGAAGTCCCCTTTCATGGATTCTGGCCTATTTGGATCCAGATGGTCGTCAATGAGTGCTTGGTAGAATGCATCCATTTCCTTAAAATTCTTCTCCAGCCGAGAATGTAACCCAGTGAGTTTATCAACCCACCTAAACAGTGGAAAATAGTCTGAGACAAAGAAACTTGTAAACAAGGCTTGAGTTTCATTGAGTAGTCCATGAAACCTACTTCTCTCATACCCTTCTTCATCGTATCTCTTACCAAAAGCAACTCTACATGTAATAGTGTTTGTGAGAGACATTACTGTCTCACTTAAATTGGTCAGATTAGATGAAGCAGCTTGTTGAGATATTTTCTTGATCATTCTGCAAATTTCATCTTCACGAATGGGACGAAAGGATTGTACTCTTCTCACACTAAAGAGATTCAGAGTACAAATCTTTCTCATCTCCCTCCAACTGTCACCATATGGTGCAAAAGCCAAATCTAAGCCATTATAAGACAACTTTTGTTGACCAACCAAGCTAGGCCTGCCAGAAAAAGCTAGGTCATGGGTTTTCATAACCTCTTTTGCCATTCTTGCCGAAGAAACCACGAGAGTTTGCACAAAACCGAGCCGCAATGACATTAGGGGGCCATATTTCTTGGAAAGTCGCCACAAATATTTATGAGAGGCTGAGTTATCGATCTGGTGCAAGTTTCCAAGAAATGGTAGTCCTGGAGGACCTGGTGGATGAAGTATTTCTCCACTTTTTTTCCATTTTGGAAGTACGAAGAAGAGAAATAGAGGGATAGCTAGAACACAAGCAAGTAACAACATAATTGGATTGAGAGCTGATATGAGCTCTTCCTATGCTGTAATACTTTGATCGGAACCTCTATGTAGGTCTGTTCCTCCAGTTCCAAAATTTGTTGTTTTATGAACCTGACCTTGATAACCGACATAAGTTACTGATCCTGACACTGACAATGTTGAATAATCCCTTTGGCCAAAGAGATAAACTAGGCAGAAAAGTCAAGATTAGGTGAGGTAAGGAATTTTCGCATGAGTTTGGCAAGACTATTGAATTAAAGAATCTCCGCATTGACGTTTCCTCTTTAGAATTCCTATATAAAGGGCTGCTTAGGCTTGGTTGAAGGTTGGAACGGCTCGAGATATTTTTGGGCATAAAGTGAAAATAATAAATGTGGCATTTTTATTATTTATCTTTTATTTTGTTAGTTATTAAAATTCTCAATTTTCAAAAAATTCTTTATTTTTATTTTTACTTTTATCATCATTTGAATTTGTCATTCACTTCCTCTGAATAGACGAATTTGTTAATCAACCGAATTACTAAATGGTAGATTCTTCCGTTTGAAAAATCATATATATTTTATTCACTTTTGAATTCAAGTAGCAACACAGTGATATATCCCGCGGTTGCAACTTCATTTTCAAATTTAAATTCAAACACTAACAAGTTATGACATTTGAGTGACAGAGGATTGAAAGTGCTAAGTAAACGAGGTTTTGTTGTGTGACCAAAAGGCTGAAAAATTAGACTTCTGTAAGCATTACATATTTGAAAAACAGTGCAGAGTGACACCAAGGGTACTTTGGATTATATCCAATTTTGACTTTTGGAGACTCTCTTGTGTTCCCTGCTTTGGTGGTGGAAGGTGTCCGTTGGCTGTCATTAATAATCATAGATTTAAGAATTAGATTTAAAAATTAAATTTGATAATTTTTATTATTGATTTTATTGTAGGTCCCAATATTTATTAGGACCCACTACTCATTCAATGATTGAGATTATCAAGTTTAATTTTTAAATTTAATTTTTAAGTCCACGTATCGTTACTCTAATAAGAAGATCTAAATAATTACTGAAATATTTACCTTGAAACTGGGATCAAACCAGACGGAAATGTTGAAGCCACGTGTATGTATGACCAACTGGAATGCATTCAAAAGTCCTAAGCAACTAGAACACGTAAGAAGTCATCTGTTCAAAGATCAAATTATTTATGTGGATTTTCAAATAGGGGGAGTTCAAGGTAATTTGAGGTTTAAATTGATAATACTAAATGAAGTTTTTTTTTTAAAAATTATTTTTTTTTTAATTTATTATGTGAGAGAGAGACAAAAGAAAGACATACTTGTATTATTTTTTACTTATTATTTTTACTTGTGCTTTTTAGGTTTCTAATGTTATGGAATGGATCATGGACCCAAATTATTACAATAAAAATTTTGATTATATTAAAATTTTTGGGGCCTTTTCTTTAGGGTTTTAAAATTTAATGAATTTAAATTTTTTATGGGACTTTCTAAAAATTTGGGGCATAAATTCTAAACTTTTTTTTTTAACTTTTTATATACCTGTAGCTTGACAATGTTATCGTGAAAAAATCGAGACATATCAGACCTTCTTATCGTTCTTCACAGATTCAAATGGTTTGTGGAATAGATGTGCATGATAATAGAGGCAGTTGTGTGCACGTTTTTGAAAGATTGATGGCTACAGCTAATGATAGGTAGGTATAATTAAAGATAGTCTTGATCTTTGAGTGATGATTATTTCGGTAATTACTTCTCACGTGCGTTGATCTTTGTAGACTCCCTGAATTTTGAATTGGGCTGAATCTATAAGTTGGGTTTGACCTGCTTTGTAGCTAATTTGGGCCCAGACCCAGTTAAATTTGGACTCATCAAAATCAAATTATTTGAGATTAATTTTAATATTTTATGATCGGTTCTAATTTATTTTGTCATAACTTGGTTATATTTATTTGTAACTTATTCCAAAAAAGTGGGTAACACCGATACCCAAGTCTTCCTACGTAAAAACTTATTATTGCAAATGTATCACAATATTTTTGATTTTGATCTGTCAGATTGTTAAAAAAATTGGAACATGATGGTAGTAATTAGTGATTTTTTGTTCAATAAGGAAAACAGAAACTACTTATTTTCCTATACCGCGAGAGTCACTACACACAAGGTGCTTTCATCATCCATTTAAAATCAATTTTATTGTTATCTTTTTTTTTTCCCTTTGCTTCGATTAAAGAGAGGTTATTCATGTCGAAACTAAAATATTCATTTTGCTTATCTTTTTTTTAAACAAAAGTCAAAGATTAGTTGGCCGGCTGTTTGGACAATAATCAGATGTGAAGGACAGGATTAAAAAAGTCAATATATCTCTAATCATAAGAAAATGAGACTCTTTTGTTGGTCTTATTCATTCTTGAGGAATATACTGAGAGACTCAATCTTGATCATGCACATTAACCTAACCCTAGTAAGTGTTATACGCCCAATTCTATTCGAAGGTTCAATGGCTAGGCGATTTGAAGCCGCCGCTTTAGACTTCTGAAGTTTTGGAGGCCCCATTTTCGGAAGGTTCAATTAAATTTAATTAGGGCTCAAATAAAATTTTTAAAACTCAAGTTCAAGTAAGCCCTCTTATAAAATTTGTATTCTTATTATATTCAATCAAACCCAATTTGGTTTTTAGGGCCTCTAAAAAATTACTGGAAATATTTTAAATACAGGTTTAATTAAGTTTATTTTCATTTTTAGGACCCCTCATTAATGTGATACTAATTTCTTTCATAATAATGCTATTAATGTTTTACAATCTACCATATGTAACAAAAGTATATAATATATTTTTTTCAATATAATATTGTCAACTATTTTGAATAACTTAAAAATTATTTTATTTGCTGATTTTTCTAAAATCTAATAATCTTTTAATAAGTTAGATTTTTTTAAATTTAAATTGAGTTTGTTGAGAATTTGTTTATAGTTTAAATGGCAACCTAAAACACTAATTTTTTTTTTGGGAGGGGAAGGGGAAGAGGGACTTGAACACAACCTTTACAAGATAATGAATACTATTAGACCAAAGACCTATTGGTAGACTTGAACCTTTGATCTCAAGAAGACAAAGTCTTTATAAGACAAGCAGTACCATTAAACCAAAGACTAAAACTCTATTTGAGTTTATAATATTTGTACCAATATTAAATGTAGTAAAATTATATATTTCACTTATATCAACTATTATACGTTATGTGAATTAGCCACGATTTCTTGAAAAAAATATATTAGCAAAACTTGAAATATAATTTTTATATTATTATATTGTTTCATCTTTGGACCAAAAAAACCTTTCATGACACACTAGAGATTGCTCCAGCATTCACCTTAGCTACCTCAGTTCATAGGATGGCAAGAATTCTCCAGATGATGGAGACATGTATTGGGCCTAGTTCCCTTATCACAAACTCTATGCATTTAGGCATATTGAATTGGTAACTGGCATTGCATTGTTACCTGCCAGTTATGTTGACAAATTTTGCACCTCAGTGAAGCCACTCTGTCCCTAATGAACTGCAATATATTATGCCGTGTTGAATCTTGGTCCATGAACTGGTTCCTGAAGAGCCTGTTGCTTCTCTCCCTTCATAGGTAGTAGACAGTAGTTTGGAGGCTTAATTTCTTTAACACAATCAGTAAAGACTTGCCTTTTCAATGTAGTGCAACCTAGTGAATAAATTCAGTGCAAGATCTATATTGTCAAGCTTGAGAGCTCGTAGTCATTAGCCTGTTCCAAATAATCTGTGAATAAGAGCAGTCAAAAAACAAGTGAGAGTGTGTCTCAGCAGCCCCTCTACAAAGAATGGAATCAATTCCCACATTAGGATTGAATGATTGTATCCTATCTTTTGCGTTGAATCTCCATTTAACAGTCATCCACATGATAAAACTCATTCTAGGGATTGATTGCTTAAACCACAAGTTTGAACCAATGCACTTTTGGAGTGGAGCTCTTGACGATTTTGTAAGGAGAACACTTGTACCAGGATTCCATTTAACCCTATCTTATCTTGCTTGGTTAAGAACATATGCTGGCATCGAGTGGGATATTTCCCTGATTTCAGCAGTTGTGGCTCTAGGCCAATGCCATTGCTTGTTGGTTATGATGCAACCCACTTTTGCTTTCTTGGGTAGCCTAGAATCTGTAATGATCTTGGGGTCCCAGTTCATTGTGAGGGGCCCATAGGGATGCCAGTTATCATACCAAAGCCTAGTAGTTTCTCCATTCCCAATCAAATGGATGAGGTGTGGTCTTAACAAGTTCCCTGCCTTTAGTAGGTTTTGCTAGTTCCATGAGCTGGTACTAGAGCCCTTTACTACCCAGAGGCTTTTGCCCTTCAGGTGATAAGCATAGATCCACTTGGTCCATAAGTTCTATTTGTAATTGAACAAGAGCCACATATGCCTCATCAGGAGATCTATATTCCATTCCTCAAGACATTTAATTCCCAGACCTCCCTCCTGTTTTGGTTTGCATACCTCCTTCCATGCTACTTTTGCCCCAGATGTTTTCATCTCAACCCCCGTCCACAAAAATCTCTCATTATCTGCTCAACCTTATCCAAAACTTGTTTTGTTAAGCTAAGATGGGATGACCATAAAATGTGGATACTACCAAGCACAAATGTTATTGGCTGCATCTTCCCTGCATATGACAGAAACCTGTTTGTCCAGCTCTTGACTCTGCTTTCAATTCTTTCGAAAAATGGGAGACAATGAGTAGTCCTCAATCTAGTAGAAATCAAAGGAATCCCCAAGTACCTGATGGATAAGTTGCCTTTAGGGAATCTAAATTACTCAATAATTTGCGCCGTGTCTTGAGGATCTACAACTGCCATGAATAAATACCTCTTGTTGGGATGAGCTTGCAACCCTGATGCCATTGAAATTGGTTCAAAGCTTCATTTAATGTCATAGTAGATGGAATATCCCCTTGACAGAAGAACATCAGTAAGTCATCAGCAAATGCGAGTTGACATAAATTCAACTTTTTGCACCTCCAATGGAACTTAAACTGAGTGTTGGAGCTGATTCTTTGTTTTGTTGAGAATGAGAGGACCTCCATAGCCAATACAAATAGGTACAGGGATAAAGGATTCCCCTGCCTTAGCTCCTTGCATTGGAAAAAATCCTTCAAGTTCTCCATTAATGTTCGCTGAGAACTTAGGAAATGCTATACAAGACCATATCCAGCTACTCATTCTAGCAGGAAAGTTGAAAGCTTCTAAAGTGTCCATCATGAACTGCTAGTCAATGGTATGATAAGCTTTCATGATATCAACATTTACAGTACATCTAGGTGATCCCCTCTCCTTGTGGTAATTATGCTAAGAGAATGTTATCACTGATACTCCTCCTTGGTATAAAGGCTGTCTGGTTAGGGTAGATGATGCCATGCAAATACCCTTTTTTTTTCTATTAATCTTGGAGATGGCTTTATAGATCACATTGCAGCATGAAATAGGCCTGAACTCACTTATAGTTGTAGGATTTTGTACTTTGGGTACAAAGGTGATAATGGTATTATTGAATTCTCTCAACATGTTCCTAGTGGTAAAAAGAACTCTGTGGTTGCAGCCATAACATCCCCTCCTATCACTGGTCAAGCCTTCTTATAAAAAGTAAGCATTGAAGCCATCAGGTCCAGGTGTTTTTTTGGTCATTGAAGGATAAAAACACCTCTTTTATCTCATCAGCAGAAACCTCTCTTATCATGTCTTCTGACTGTTGTTCATTTAGCTTTTATTGCACCATGGAGTATAGAATTCTTTTCCTTGCTTGTCCACTAGCAGTAGGACTTTTACTTCCAAGCAGTTGATGATAGAACTCCACAACTTCCCTCTTCACTGTTCTATTTCCTTCAATTGTGACCCCATATTTGTGTGAGGAGAGACATACTTTTCTTGCTGTTCCTCCTCTTAGTCATGGTCTTGAAGAAGTATGATGTATTTCTATCTCTCCTTCAGCCACAATACTCTTGATTTCTGTTTGAAAAATGATTCTTCATTTCTAGCTCCACTGGAGTAAAAGTTATCTTTCTTAGACTCTGAGGCTATAATCCATTGGATTGAGATCTAAGCTATTTTTGCACCTTTCCAAAGCCTCCATTATTGCTTCCTTTGTAATTGCAGAAACTTCTCTCATGTCTTTACTTCTAGTTTTGAAGACGGCCTTTAGTTTCTTGAGTTTGTAGCAAACCTGTAGCTGTTGTGTTCCTTGAATGGGTTCCCTCTAAATTCCTTCCACAGTAGTTAAAAAGGCCCCCCTTTTTGCCATAAAGTTAAAAAACTTAAAGTGATTCCTTCTTTCTCTTTTTTCTTGTCCAATTTTGAGAATGACAAGGTTATGATCTAAAGCACCTGCAGGTAGAAAAACTATTTTTGATTGTTGAATATTAATGTTCCATGCTTCATTTCCCAGCACCTTGTCAAGCTTCTTGACAATACATCCTTCCACAATTCTGTTATTACACCATGTGAATAAATAACCAGAAAAATCATATGTCCTCTAATTCTTCTTGTTGCAGACATTCATCAAAATCTTCATTTGATAGGCACTACCTGCTTGAACTTCCCATTGGTTCTTGGGTGTTCCTAATTGCACTGAAATCCCCTAGGACAATCCATAGGTTGGAATAGAATATCCCAACTTGATAGATAATGTATCTCCATAATTGTCTTCTCTCTTGCTCATCATTTGACCTATACACAAAAGATGCATAAAATTCCTCCCTTGTCTCTTGATTATGTATGTATAGTGCAATGAATTCCTCCCTTGTCTCTGTTTCACACTACAACAAAAATAATTTTTAGTGGCAAAAAATTCATCACTAAAAGTAAATAATTTGTCGCTAAAAATTTTATGTAAAGAAAAAAATTGGTGGCCAATTTGACGCAGTAAACTCGTCATTGAAAGTTTTTGGCAACCAATTAAAATATCGTTGCTAAAGTAGATTGTTAGCGACAAAAAATTTAGTCACTTAAAAGTTCATCTGGTCATCGCAAAAAAGCCTATGTCGCCGAAAAAAATTTGTGGTGGTATTTTCTCTCTTTGGCGACGACATATTATTTGTCGTGGAAAATTAAGGTGCATCTTTTGCGACCAACATAATTTCGACACCAAACAAAAAATAATATTTTCACCCTCAAATAATAGGCAACAAGATTCATTCACCGCCAAAAAAAGAGAGACTTTTAGCGAGTAAAATATCGCCAAACAAAATTGATTCTAAAGAGTGACATTTTATGATTACTTTTCTCCCCGTAACAAATCAAAATAAAAATAGTCTTATCGAAAAAAAAAAGAACAAATCAAAATATATTCGCTGCAGTGTTTCAATCATTGAAGATTAATAAAAAATAATAATTCATAAAACAAAATCACATAATTTCCAAAGCATCCATTTAAAAACCTCAATACAAGAACTCATACTAAAACATCTGTACAAAATCTCAATCAAAAATCCCATACCAAAATATCTATGTAAAAATCCAAAGTGAAAAAAACCAAATGTCACAATATCTAGATATCACAAGAACGCAAACAACTAATTAATTATATCTAGATGTCACAAGAACCCAAACAACAAAAAGAGAGAAGAAGAAAAAGAAGGGAAAAAGAGGAGTGAAAATGGGAGAAGGGAAGGCGGGCTTTTTTATTTTTATCTTTTTGGCCATTAAGAATAATCATTGCTAAATTAATCTTCTTTTACAAAATTAATTAAAAATTAAAAATTAAAAATTTTATCACTGACAAAAAATATTGTCGCCACAAAAAAATATCTTTTGGATGACGAACTAATATTGTCGCTAAATAGCTCATTTCCTAAATCAATCATTAATTAAAACATTATTTAATTAGCGACCACTAAGTTTGTCGCCGAAACGTAACCACCTATTGGCGCCAAAATTGGGCAATGGCGGAAATTTTTTAGCAACCACATTCAACGACAAGTATAAATTATTATTGCCAAATTTTTTTAAATAATTTTTGGCGACGAACTATAATATTGATTGTAGAATGTCTTTTTTTGGCGATAGTTTTTCTTATTTGTCGCAAAAAGTCACTGCAATAAACGTTTTTCTTATTCAACCCTAAGGATGCTTGGATTCTACCCAACCCATACTACGGCCGGCCCTAGGTAAAGCAGTGCCCAAACAAAAATTTTATAAGAGGTCCTGTTATTATTTTGTCTATTAATATATTTTATTTTTTTATTTTGGGAAATGTAAAATATTAATCAAATTTTTATATTCAAATTTTAACAATAAATCCTTTTTAATAGATAATATATTTAATTCATTCAATCTTAATTGATCGTATATAAGATTTTATCAATTTTAGTTTTAAACAAGTAATTTAATGATAAAATATGTGTGCAAAGAATAAATTTAAGATAACAAAAAATTATTCTTTACCTATGAGTTACGTGCGTGCATGAAATACAAAATTTTAATAACACCGATAATTTAAGCATAAATTATTTGGATTGAAAATTTATATCAAGACAAAAAAGGAACGAATTTTATATATTTTTACCAAAGGAAATAACGTATATAAATTTTTTATGTGAATGAGTGGAATATAACTATAAATACATTCAAAAGAGTTAGAAAAACTTAAATCAAAAAGTAAATTTAGACGAGGGGGCTCTAAAATTTGGGGACTTAGACAAGCAACTCAGCTCCATAGGCCTTGGGCCGGTCCTGAATCCATATCCTCCCCCCCTCCCCCGGTATGAGTCGTATGACTATTGTATTTGTCGATGTACTCTCAGTGTCTAAACACAGCTCTCATAGTAACTTCTTTATTAATTCTCCTGATTTTGGTCTCCACAATACCAATCATGTCCAACTGTTGTTCATTATTAATTAGGTCATGTTTGGTTAGTTTTTTAGAAATTATTTTTCCTTCTCAAAATTTCAAAAACACCTAAAACTTGTTTGTTTAATATTTTTGTTCTCAAAATTTTGAGAAAAAAATTAAGATTTGAGTCAAAGAAACATAAAACAAGTCTAACTTGTTTTTAGAGTTTTTTTTGAAAATTTTGAAACAAGGAGAATAATTTTAGACTTTAATGAGGTCTGTCCTTCGAGTCTCCTTAGTAGTAAGTTTCTTCATTCTTTTTTTTACTTCTTCATCTCTCTCATAATATAATAGATATTATAATATATAATATTATTTTATATATTATAGTATAATATATAATATAATATAATAATAATATATAATATTATAGTATATAATATATTATATTATATATATTATTATATAAATATATTATATTATATTACAATATATATATATATATATATAATATAAAATAATATTATTATATATATTATATTTTAAAGTTTGGTTTATTGAATTTTTTTTTATAAAATTATCAATCTAAAAATAATTTTTTTATATTTTTTATTAATGTTTGAATTACTGTTCAAACATATATTTAGACTGTCCAAACAGGTTTTTTTATTTTTTTCTGTGCTGTAAAATTATTTTTGAAATCATCTAATCAAACAAGTTTTTTATCTCAAAAAATATCAAAACCATTTTCTTAAAACTCTTCTCAAAAACTTTTCGAATAATATTTTTTAAAACACAAACTAAACATTCCCTTAGTTTCTTGACATCCTCCGGTCTCCAGGTTTTATTCGGCCTTCTTACATTCCAGCAAAGCAAGCCAACTATAACACGATTATAATAATTTTTTGGAGTTTAGGTGCTCCATCACCCTTGCTTTCTCTTGCTCAAAAGTTTTCTTTTTAACTTTCTTTTTCTTCAACTTCTGATTCGAGTCCATTAGCTTTGAGGTCTTTCCCACCAGTATCAGGTTTTTTGTCAGGTGATAAGTCAAGTATGATTTCTCCCCCTTCCACATTTAGACTTTCAAATCTATTTGGGGATTGAACTAGCTATTCTGGTTGTTTAAACTTTTGCCTAACATTATTATCATCATCTATAGTAGTGATGATAGAATCACTTACATGATCTTCTCCTTATGTTCTTTGCTCTATTGACTGCCTTTCATTTTCTGGATGACTGCTGGTACTAGCCACTTCTTTCCTCTGTTGACTTGTTGGGTTGTCTGCAGCTTCCCCATTATGCATTGCAACTTCCTCAACTGCCCCATTCTGTATTACAGGTTCCACCACTATCATGGGGTGTAATACTGCCATTTCTCTTTGTTGCTTGCTGGTTTCCCCATTGTCTTGGAAACCTCCTTGACTGAAAGGTGGGGATTCATTTCCCTTTCTGTGCACATTGCTTCATTATGTCCAAACACCTTACAATGGAGGCATACCTTAGGTCTCCATTGGTATTCCACCATTATTTCCAATATCTCAAATTTTCCATTTACTTCCAACTTCAAATTAAATGCCTCCACCAATTCCTTGGATGCGTCCACTTTAATGCATATTCTAGCAAAGTTGAGCATTTTTCTAGTAGAAGTCACAGTTTTTGCATATAGAGGGGTGCCCACTGCACTAGCAATGTGGCTGAACCCATCCCCATTCCAAAATTGCAGTGGAATATTGAACAGTTTGACCCACAATGGCACAGTTGAATGGTTCTCCTTGGTGATTAACAGGCCTGGTGCCCATTTTTACAAAATCAGTGGTCTCTCTAAGAATAGCCGAGGCCTAGCTTCAAATACCCTGGTTCTAGACTCGTCATCCATGAACTTGAAATAGTAAAAACCATTTTCATTGGCAAGCACCTCCAATAGGCCCATTCTATCCCACACCTTGTGTGCAATGTAGTTGACAGTAGAGAAGGGTAATTTCTTCTCTATGAAGTATTCTACAAGGCAGTTCTGCCATTCAAGACTACCTTGCATGCTTATCTCCTTTGGTGGCTCCACAACAATTCGATCAACTTGAATACTAGGTTTGTAACACTTCAGTTTCATCAACTGTTGTTGTTTGTTTGTGGTTTGGTCTCCATCCAACTGGTTTCCCCTGTTGTCGGATTGTAAAATTTGGCTCCAAGAGCACTTGGGTAAAGCCTTGTTCTGCTTGTCATTACCCACTGACTTCAGGGATTGTTAATGTGGCCTTTTGTGGTCTATTAGATTACCTTTCAATGATCTAGCATTTGACAACACACTACAATTGGGATTTGTGAGCACCTCCCTAGCTAGAATGGGTTCCGCTATCTGCCTCCTCTATTTTCCCCAGGTCACCACCCCGAATTTCTCACCTAGAAGTTTGGTATTGGATACCTCTTGGTTATTGACTGGTACTTGCGGGTGCCCATATCCATTGCATTGGCTTATAGCCTTGCTTGCTTCCAATTCTAGATGTATTTCCTTTGCATTAACCTCACTACTATTTAAGACATCTGAGGTAGTTTCTTTTGTTCTGAGTGGCTCCGTTAATGTAGTGGTTGGGTTATGTATGGATTGGCTTTAGGTGGTGGTTGAAATGTGTTAACATGAGGTGAAGTGTGAAAAATATTGGTTGAAAAACTTATGACATAGATGAGAAAATGATGTAGAGCGAGTGACTGAAATTTTGGTATTTTATTGAGCGTGGTCAATGCCGTTCAATTAAGAAAATTTAAGAGATTTTATTTTATTTCATAATTTAAGTAGGAAAATATATATATTTTGGTTTTAATTAGAATTTTATTTTATTTGGTTTTCTAATTTAATTAAGCTTCTAGTTTCTTAATTGGTTTAAAATTTCTTGCACTATTTCTATTTGTGGAAGCCTCGATAGTTTTGATTGATTAATACAATTGAGAGAATTGTCTCTTTTATTCACAATTTTTCTGGTATTCCATAGGAATAAACAACCTTATTGGAGGCTCTAGTAATGACATTCTTTGTGAATCAATAAATTTAGAGTAGGATTTTAAACTGATATTTGTGCGAAAATCAACGGTTTGTATCCCTTTTCGTACATCAAACATGTATTTCTATCTGCTACTCTACATTAGTTAGCATCAAAGCCCAATTCTGTTCATGTCAGTATTTCGCCAAGAAGACGACCTATGGATGAACTCTATTATGCCAAGATCAACGCGAGAGAAACGAAGATGGAAAAAAGTTTGAGGTGTTAATTTAGCATTTATCATCCTTAATTTCTATTGTTCAACAACTACATCAGCAACCACAACAATTACATCGACCACCACAAAATCCACTATTATTGGAGGAGGAGGAGGAGGAGGAAGAGAGTCTAGTAGACTTGAATGGGATCCCGGAGAAGATCTGAGATTTTGAAACACAGTCAAAAGAGGTATTTTTTTATAACGATTCATCTTTTCTACAGTCAGAAATTAATTGGTATATACCCCAAATATTTGATGAAGATTTAGAGGTTGATTCTCTAATTCTAATAAAAGATGATAATGAATCTCCAATGTGCGACGAATTTTTGTGAATGATCATCTTAGCAATATCCAAAATAATTATGATACTTAAATATATGATGAGTATCCAAAAAATGAATATTTTTCAAATTCTATGGCAAAAAATTGGGGCATGAAGGATGTAGTCTTCACAGAAATGACTAGGCAATTGGTGTTGTTCTCTAGCATGGAGGATGAAATGGGTGAAACTATATGTCAAGAAAAAGATTAAGACGTGGGTGCGGTGAAGGTGATCTCGGGTCATAGCAAGCCCATAGAAAAGTTGGTCGATACCTTTGATTTTTTCGCTGTCACAATTCTTTTTGGTGGATTCAAAATATTTGGTAATTATGTATAATGGGGTGGTCAAAAGTGCAAGTTCAAGCAAGTATCAACGTATCAAACTCAAATACAATGGAACGGTCGGAAGCCTAAGTTCAAGCGAAGACTTAGATTTTGAATTGAATTCGAGGACGAATACTTTCCAACTTGAGGAGACTGATGCAGAACGAGTGGCTGAAATTTTGGTAATTTAATTAGGATTCTAATTTCTTAACTGGTTTAGGATTTCTTGCACTATTTATATTTGTGTAAGCCTTAGGGCTCAATATTTTTGATTGATTAATACAATTAAGAGAGTTGTCTATTTTATTCTCAATTTTTTTGATTTTTCATTGGAATCAATAGATTTATTGAAGTATCCAGTACTGACATTCTTCGTGAATCAACAAACCTAGAGTAGAATTCTAAATCAGTATTTGTGTGCAAATCAACAATTTGATCTATTTATTACTTTTTGTTTATCAAACTTTTATTTCTACCCGTTGCCCTGCATCAGAAAAAGACAAAGGGGAAATGGTGGAAAAGGTCTCTTTGTTACTTTTCGTTCATCAAATTTTTATTTCTATCCGCTGCCCCTTATTAGAAAAAAACAAAGAGGAAATGGTGGAAAAAGTGAGGTGAAAAGATGAGAAAGTGATTGAAAAGCTTATAGAAGAGGTGAGAAAGAGACAAAGGGGAAACAGTGAGAGTATGAGAAAATGAAAAGGAAGTGGGTTGGTGGTATCAGATTTGCAATCAGACAAACGGCATCAGTGGAGAATTCAGTGGGTG
>CAUOFW020007279.1:1702099-1769635 GCA_963454935.2 Ilex paraguariensis | reverse complement strand
GGGGGAGGGGGAGGGGGGATTACAATTATATTATTAAAATATTATTCATGACATAATATTATTAAATATAAATATAATATTACTCGATTCCCAAACAAAAGAAAAGACTTTTTCAAAGATCAGCTATCAATTAAAATAAAATTCCATACACATAATAGTAGGAAGGGCCAATAACTGGATGACCAAACTTCAAGGCATTCTAATATAAAATGCTATATCACTAACATTATTGTAAAAATAACATTATTATATCACTCGGCCAGTTGCAGACAATGGGGAAAAGGAGATAGCAGTAAATGCTGTTCAAGACTCATCACAATTGGACAAAAATAGGCGTTCTTTAATTCTTTATGCTAGAAAGGTCCCGCCTATCATGACTACAAAAAAAGTTTCTTTCAATTTGATTAATCTGAATCATGTGGGTGGTGACGAGGACGGGGAGATTTCCGGTTCAGAGATGATTCTGAGCATGGTATTGAAGAGTTTTTGGAAGAGATTTTCGTTGTATATGGTCCATGTGTTTTAAATAAGCAGGATCATAATTCTTTGTACAAGTCAATGCTTGTTATCAAGTAGATGGTGGAGGCAGTTCACCAGCGTGCGTGTTCACAGTCAAGAGGAGTTCATCATAAAAATGTTCAGGGATAAAATTCATCAAACATTGAAATTAAATGACAATTTTTCTAAGGATGACTATGCCAAAAACCTTGTTGTTCATAAAAATACAAGAAGTTTTTTCTCTAATGGAGAGGAGGATGTTTTAGAGCCAATTATAGATTATGAATCTTTTATGGCTACGTCTAAAAAATTATTGAGAAAGCTCAATAATGTTAAAAAAAAAAAAAGGAAACAAAAAGAAAAAGAGTTGGCTATTTTGGCGTTGACTTTGAACAACATTTCATCTGGGAAAGATTCTTCAAAATCCCAAAACAGAATAATAAATATGTTTTCAGTCATTAATGATTTCGGGTTTAGGTCTATTCTCAGTTGGAGTTTCTCCACTTTTAAAGGAGTGGGCTACTTTGCAGTTGTTTTTTCTGCTGCAGCTGGTTCATCAGTCAGCAGAATGGGCTGCATCGTGTCTGCTGTTGCCTTTCAGAAATTCAATGAAAGATCACATGCTTGTGATAGACTCCAACGTTGGGAAGGTAAATGGTGGGCAGTTAATTAGACTTTTTAGTCTTGCAAGGAGTGCCATATGGCAAAATTCTTTGCCAAGGGAGGCTTGAGTGGATGGATTTCAAGCAAGATTCTTTCAAAAAGTAATTTTTTTTTAATAAAAATAATTATTAATCTGAAAATTTTGCAAACCTCGTTTCCAATTTTTGACATTTAGATATGGACGGTTCCGATTTTTTGGTGATTTAAATTTAATTGTTACAAAATATCTAATCTAGCATTAAAAAAAAATATCTAGCCCTAGCATTAACGAGCTCAGTTTATACGGGCTCATTTTAATAAAAAAAAATTAAAAAATTATTTAAACTTAATTTAATTTTTAAATAAATAAGTTCCAATATAACTCAAAAAGAGTCGAATCCAACTCGTGTAAAAAGTGTCATAGCTGAGGGGTTAAAGTGTAATTTGCTCTAAGAGATGCGGTCTCACAGAATCTCGTAAATGCCCTTACGCCACCGTTGCAATTAAATTATGATGTAATGCTAAATATTATGAGCGGGTGTCATCATTTTTTTTAATGGAACCCACTCATTTAATATTGAATCAATGAATGATATGCATTTGAGTTGAACGAGTTTTATTTGAATGCATAAGTAACTTATAGGAAAAATTTTAGTTACACATTTTTTAGTTTATTATATTTTTAACAACACTCATTATATTATTTAAAACATCACTAAAACCCATTATAGTTTATATTTAAACATTCTTGACACTCTTGCCGTTAAACCATATTTTTTAACAAAAATAAATCAGCCAAAATGCCAAAATTACCCATACATAAATCTCATACAATCTTTCTACATAAAATTCAATTAAAATTCGTGTCGATTAAAATATATTTTTCAACATATTACAATTTGAGTCGATTAAAATTTAATTTGTGTTAATTAAATTTTTTTTACGTATTAAAATTCAAGTCTATTACGTATTAAAATTCAAACTGATTTGAGTTTTACTTGAACTGTTGGCGCAGATTAAAATTTACTTCGAGTTGATTAACATTTATATTTTTTCTGAAAAAAATTCGTGTCAATTAAAATTTGATTCAAGTTGATTAAAATTTAAATTTTTGCGTATTAGAATTTGAATCGATTAAAATTTATATTCTTTATATGTATCAAAATTCATATCAATTAAAAGTCAATATGAATTTTTTAATCGGCTCAAATAGAATTTTAATACGTAAAAAAATATAATTTTTAATCGACTCGAATTTTAATGGCTAAAAAGTAATTTTTAATTAACTAGAATTATGTTTTAATCAGCCAGAATTTTGATATGTAAAAAACATTTTAAAAATAGAGGGGTCTCATTAAAGATATGCCTATTTAGAAGGGTGTGGATAAAGTTTTTTTATAAAATATATCATAGACAATTTAATAAAATTATATTCTAGTTAATACTTTTAAATTGATAAAAAGTGTCGGTGAAGATTTTAAAAATAGAGGGTGTATTTTGAAACCATAATAAACTAAATAGGATGTGGTTGAAATTTTCATAATTTATATCAAATCTAACAGATCCGGAACATGCAGACAGACAAGGAAACTGAGATAGATGATGACGGTAGACGATGGTAGTAGCAATTGGTGGTGGGTGTGCGATGGTAGTAGTGGTACGTGGTTGTAGCAAAGGTGGTGGTGGGGTGGCGGCAACAACGATGACAATGGTAGTGGTGATGGTCGTGGGGGGGGGGGGGGGATGATGGGACACCCTAAAAACACTCTTAGGACCTATTTTTTTTATTAAATTTTGGATATTAATATTAGCCGTTAGATTTACTCTAAAATAACATTTAAAAAGATCTCAACCACAAAAAGTAAAAATTATTTTATTTATTTTTAAAATTTGAATTGTATCGTAATTTACTGTGTAGATTTTTGTGGGCAGTTGAGTTATAACTTACAAGTATTACCATTATGATATATAGCTTACTGTTTACTTTGCTAAAATAGTTGTGAGCTGTGTATGGCATGAGCTGGTGGGCTCATTATTTTGGGTCAAGAGTTACAACTTCAATAGTAAGATCTAGCTCTTTGCACTTATGTATACATATATAGGTCAATCAAACTTATATTTGGTGTGTGACATAACAAAAATGCCTCATGTATTCTTCCATTTTCCATTCTTTTTTTTTTTTGAAAGGTAAAATTAATTCTATTGATCAAAAAACATAAATTCTTCAATTCTTTTTCTTTTTCTTTTTCGGAAGGTAAATAAACTTTATTGATCTATGTAGATTCCATGTACAAGCAAAATTGGTATACTCTGTACATAGTTTTACACATTGTCACAAAAACATCACCTAAAGGTGTAAATGTAATGAATGTGTTATCAGTGCCCTTTTTTGGGTATCCACAACAGATTCATGCACCAAAGCCCAACAAGTTAAACCATGACATTAACAAAATGCCCATATTAGAAACATTAGCGTAAGCAGCTTGATGGAATATTTAATCTCTATAGTAGCAGTTGGTTCTTCCTTGAGTTCTTCAATTTTAAAGAGATGATTCTGTTCATTACAGTTTGTGATTGCTATGGAGCCTGCCATTCCTTTCCATCCATAAACTGTAGGCTGTGACTGATAAGCTCAATTTCATCAAGTCTGAAATCAAACTTTTCCCTTTCCATTGTTGTGCTGCCCCATACAATAAATTCATACCAGGGTTTAGCTTGCCATTGAAGCCCACTCAATAACATGACTTCAATCCAACTTATTTGTAGACATACGTTCAATCTTGATCAATCAAATAAACACAATAGGGTAAGAACTTATTTGCAAACATATGTTCAATCTTGATCAATCATATAAACCTAATTCTAATAAGTACGGTGTACCCATTCGTTATCCTAGCAAGACAAAGATGCACGGGATATATACATGAGGAGAGAGAGAGAGAGAGAGAGAGTGAGTGACCCATATTCACAAGGTTGAGAAGACAATTGGCTATTGGGCATACTTTACTCAGTTATACCAAGATCGAGTTATTTGGTAGCGGAGTTTTATTAGGATTTGATATATCAGATTTAGTCAAATTAGAAAATCTAGTTGGATCAAGATTATTAACTGGTCTATGCTTATGAATATTCCGTAACCCTTCTAATTCTGATACATAATAAAAATACATTAACCGTTTGATGTAAGTAGAATATTTGTCTATTGAATCACGTAAATATTATGTTCTTGCTCTTAATTGTTCTCCAAGTAAGGTTCTAACAAAATGTTGTCAAATAGCACAAAACGGAACTTAAGGTACCAAAATCCCACTTATCTTATTTTTTTATCCAATGATAACTGTTGAGTATTGTTTGGTTGAATACGTTTAAATTACAAAACACAAGAATAAAAGCGACAAAACTGTGTAGATTCTTAAATCACATGATACTTGCCAATAGATAAAGGCACAAGGCCATTCTTTGGCTTGTTTCAGCAAACTAGGCATAGTACATACAAGAGAGAAAGATGAGATTATTATTTATTTTTCTTATGTAAGAACTGTAGATGCAATCAATGACGACCTCGCATTAATCACATTAGTACCCATCTTGATACTGTTAAGCTACAAGGCAGAGAGCATTTTTCTTGTGCATTGTTAAACCAGGCAACACATCAATGTCTACTTCTTCCTTCTTCATCCAAATAGGCAGTTCCCAATCGAACGAGTAGAGTAAATTAGCAAGCGTAAACTCCACTGTCACAGTTCCCAAGTTAATACCAGGACAACCTCTTCGTCCTGCTCCAAAAGGAATTAGCTCAAAATCTTGTCCTTTGAAGTCAATAGTACTGTCCAAGAATCTTTCAGGAAAGAACTCCTCTGAGTTATCCCAAGATTCTTTATCCCTTGCAATGGCCCATGCATTCACATAAACCTGGGTTTTGGGTTGGATTTCATATCCATCTATAATGCATTTCTCAATAGTTTCTCGAGGCACTAGAAGAGGAGCTGGTGGGTATAATCTTAACGTTTCCTTCACCACTGCCTTGAGATACAGAAGTTTTTCCAGATCATCTTCATTTATTTTACCTTTCTCTCCAATTAACCTTCTAACTTCTTCTTGCACTTTCTTCATCACTCTAGGGTTCTTCATTAGTGCCGTCATCACCCAAACCACAGTGGCTGCGCCGGTGTCCGTTCCGGCGACCAATATATTCTAACATGAAAAAAAAAATAGAAGTTAGAAAATTTCTGCCCCACACACAACGATAATACTTGAGTTCTATTCAAAAGCGAGCTAAGGATGTTTATTACCATGAGCACTGCTTTAATATGGTCGAAAGTGAGATCAATAGACGATAATTGATCCTGTTTTTGTTGAAGCAAGATGTCGATGATGTCCTCTTGCTTGGATTTTGCTCTATGTGAACTTAGGTGTTCATCAATGAGCTCTTGGTAGAACGTATCCATTTGCTTAAAACATTTCTCTAGTCGAGAACGTAATCCAGTGACTTTATCAACCCAACCGAACAATGGAAAATAGTCTGACACAAAGAAGCTTCCCATCATTTCTTGAATCTCGTAAAATAGTCCATAGAATCTACTTCTCGTAAACCCTTCATCATCATAACTTTTACCGAAAGCAACTCTGCATATAATGTTGCTTGTGAGAGACATTACTGTCTCACTCAAATTGGTGAGCTTAGATGAAGAGGCTTGTACAGATATTTTCTCAATCATCCTACCAACTTCATCTTCACGAATGGGATGAAAAGATTGCACTCTTTTGGAACTAAACAGATTAAGAGTACAGATCTTTCTCAACTCTCTCCAGTAAGCATTATATGGTGAAAAGACCACATCTAAGCCATTATAAGAGAGTTTTTTGCTGGCCAAGCAAGGAAGGCCTGCTACAAAATGCAAGATCCTGTGTTTTCATTACCTCTTTTGCCAATCTTGCCGAAGAGACCACGATGGTTGGCACAGAACCAAGCCGCAAAGACATAAGGGGCCCATATTCTTTCGAGAGTTGTGACAGATATTGATGAGGGGCTGAGTTATCCATCTGGTGCAAGTTTCCAAGAAAAGGTAGTCCCGGAGGACCTGGTGGATGAAGCATTTCCCCATTTTTTCTGCATTTATGAAGAATTAAATAGAGCAATATTGGTAGAACTAGAACAAAAAGAAGTGACATTATTGATACTTTTGTTTGTGGGTTGCTATGAGTTTTTCTTGTGAAATACTAGTAGGAGTTGAGTACTCCTTAAATAGAACTCTTCCAACCCCAAGTCAGCTCAAGTGTTTATAGGATTGATTTTGTGGATTTGCTCAAGGCGGAGACGTCTTTAGCATAATTCAAGTAGTAAAAATCTATAATATAAAATAAGATAACTTTTAATAAATTCATCTAATTGTACCGTATAAAATGTGGGGTTGTGTTTTGGTTTTGTAGATTTGCTCAAGTCCGAGACGTCTTTAACATAATTCAAGTATCATAAATTTATAATATAAAATAAAATAATTTTTATTAAGTTTATCTAACGATTATTAATATTTTTTAAAAAAATTTAATATTTAATTGTACCGTATCTTCAAGTACAGCTTATCCCTAGTTTTTTAACAAAAACAAAAACACAAAAAATGTCAAATTCATAAAATTACTTTTCAACTAGTATTTAGTTGTTAATTTCTCCATGGACCATCTCCTACCAGCAATACAAGAATCTAATGGGACTTGAATGAATTTAAGTTTGGCATGCAATTCTCGCCACTTCAGTACCCATCAGTTGATGGGATGTGATCATTATTTCATTCAATCGTAGAAAATCATGACATCTGATTTATTTATTCATATTAATTGATTGATTCCCTTATCTTAATCAGTATCACGAAAGTTTTTAATTTGCTGATTTTGAAAACTAATTTTTTTTAATAAAAATAATTATTAATCATCAAATAGTTCGTGAGCATGATTAACGAGGTATTTGGAAGTTATCCTGAATGAGTGATTCAATTAAATGAAACTCTATTTTGAAGAGGTTCCTCCTTATTAAATCGAGCGTGTCTTGTTAAATTGAATTCATTTTGAGATATCAATATCAAAAAAAAAAAGGTGGGTGTCATCACCATTTTAAAAGTAATGTTATTGACATCTGAAAATTTTGCAAACCTCGTTTTCAATTTTTGACAATTAGATATGGACGGTTTCGATTTTTTGGTGATTTAAATTTAATTGTTGCAAAATATCTAACCTAGCATTAGATTGTATTACGTTTGATTCATTATTTTTTTGTGATTTAAATTTATGTTGATGGAGGTGACATTTTTTCGACCATGTTAGTCTCTCCTCTCTCTCTCTCTCTCTCTCTACATGTATATGCACGAGGGAGACACAAAGTGAGTCTAAATAGAAAAACCCTAAAATAAAATAAAAAAGTATTGAATTTATTTTAAATTTTGAAATAATCTATTTTTGTGTAGACATTAATTTGTTGGTTTTTAAATAAAGACAAATGATCTTTTGGTAAGATGTTATCCTTTTGGATCTAAAAACTTTATGCTTGGACCTATTACTTGTAAGTTGCATTCTCTTGACTTATAGTTCCCCATTTCTCTAATTAATCATATTAGATAATCTAATAAGAATTCAACAGACTTATTAAACTTATCATTTTTTAGTAGACACGCTTAAATTGTAAACTACAAATTCATAATTAGGTTAGCTTCCTTTCTCAACTAAACCAATTATTTTTAAATTTGTATAAAATATAATTAAATTTATTATCATAAATTCAAGTGAGACTTATTGTATATAAATAAGCCCTACGCTCACGAATGATGGATTAGAGGGAAGGAACATTCACATTCGTTGCAAGGCTCAGCAAAAAGCCCATGGCCCATGAGCCACGCTAAACAACCAAGCCATAGGCTAGTCCCGGTCTTGTATGCGGCAGTCCATGGGCAGCCCAACAGCCTGCTATATGAGATTTTGAGATGTGGTGTTCGGCCCGCTTACCCCAGTGTGTTGACCTGCTTATGGTTTTCAAAGTGTAAGCCTGCAATCCAGCCTATTGATCCAATAAAATTCAAACAAACAAATAAAAAAGATCGAAAACTTTGGTCTGCTTAAGGTTTTCTTTTTTTTTTTTTCTGCTGTTTCACTTTGTGGGTCAATCATAATATTCCGGAAGCAACTACTCAGAGAGTGTAATAACGATAAATTGTTAATTTAGATATTTTAAGTTTGAATTTTGGTAATTTATTAGGATCATATCTCTCATAAATATCTTAATCCCGAAATGGATGACTTACTTTTAACCGAACAAAAAAGAGAATTAGTCAAAGTATGCATAAATTAGTCCGAACACTCCTGATCATTGAATTAAAAAAAAAAATATAGGTTCCCTGTTCAAAAAATTTTAATCGAGCAATGATATAGAGACTTAATTCGTAGTCATTAGATCAATATTAAATTGTGATATGAATGACTAAATTAGATATAATTGTGATAGTCATTATAATAATTGAATGACTAAATTAGATATAAATAATATTTTTTCTTGTTTTTTATTAAGAAAAAATGCAGACCCAATGCAATCTGTTCTTCTTCAGGGACTACAGAAAAAATGCATGGCCTCAATGATCCAGTGGGTACAAATGCTTATCTGTGGTGATAATTTCTACTCTGAAAGTTTGAAAGAAACTTATGGGGTTTTCCCCATGTGACAAAGGCTCCACCTGTCCGCCACCACTTACTTTCGAGTTGAGCCTGGAGTCCTGACAAACTTAAAAAATTATTTAAATTTCACTTATTTTTTAAAGAAAAAGAATTTAAGTTGAATGAAAATAAATTGAATCTATTTGTATATGAACGAGCTAAGTTTATAGGGGCTTATTTTAAAAAAAATAAATTAAAAATTTACTTAAACTTGACTTATTTTTTAAATAAATAAGTTCAAATCGAACTCAAAAAGAATTGAATTCAAGTAACATAAAAAATGTCATAGCTGAGGGTTAAAGTATAATTTGTTCTAAGAGGATACGATCCCAGAGAATCTCGTAAATGCCTCAAACAATCTCCGTTTCTCCTCCATCCGCCACCATTGCAATTAAATTATGAGAAATGATAAACATTATGAGATCAATTTTTTTAATAGAATTAACTCATCTAATATTTAATCAAGGAAAAATATACATTTGAGTTGAATGAGTTTTATTTGAATGCATCGGAAAAATTTTAGCTATACTTTTTTCAGTTTCCTATATTTTTAAGAACATCCGATATATTATTTAAAACATCACTGAAACCCATTATAGTTTATATTTAAATATTATCCACAATTCTATCGTTAAACCATCTTTTCTAACAAAATCAAATCATCCAAAATATTTAAATTACCCTTACATAAATCTCAAATAATCTTTCTATATGAAATTCAATTAAAATTCGAGTTGATTAAAATTTTTTTTTTTTACATATTAAGATTTATTTTTCTACATATTACAATTTGAGTCGATTAAAATTTAGTTTGTGTTAATTAATTTTTTTTTACATATTAAAATTCAAGCCTATTAAAATTTAGATTTTACGTATTAAAACTCAAGCTGATTTGAGTTCTATTTAAACTATTTGCGCATATTAAAATTTACTTCGACTTGATTGACATTTATATTTTTTCTTAAAAAAATTTGTATCAATTAAAATTCGATTTAAGTTGATTAAAATTCAAATTTTTTAGTATTAGAATTTAAATCGATTAAAATTTATAATTTTTTATGTATCAAAAATCGTATCAATTAAAATATAATACGAGTTTTTAATTAGCTTAAATAGAATTTTAATCGATTCAAATTTTAATTCGTAAAAAAATATTATTTTTAATCGGCTCGAATTTTAATGCGTAAAAAATAAATTTTAATTAAATAGAATTGAGTTTTAATTGGCCGGAATTTTGATATGTAAAAAACAATTAAAAAATAGAAAGAGGTCTCATTGAAGATATGTTTATTTAGAGGGGTGTGGATAAAGTTTTTTATAAAATATATCATAGATAATTTAATAAAATTATATTCTAATTAATACTTTTAGATTGATACAGAGTGTCAGTGAAGATTTAAAAAATAGAGGGTATATTTTGAAAATATGATAAACTAAAAAGGATTTGGTTGAAATTTTTCGTAATTTATACTAAATCTAACGAATCCGGAACATGCAGACGGACAAGGAAACTGAAATAAATGGGCGGACTCCAAAAACAAATACACAGCTAAGATTTTAGGAGCGTAATTGAGGCCCTTCTCTCTCTCTCCGGTACAAGTCCCAAAGAAGAAGAGCAACAAGGTAAAGAGTAACTGAGAGCGAGTTAACGAAGAACATAGCCGGAGAGACTGGAGAGAGTGAGAGACTCAGGTCATTGACCCAAAGCAATGGGAAGATCAGGCACATCTTGCTTCAAGATCATCACCTGTGGCAGCGACTCCGCCGATAACGACGATCTCAATGTCCCTGAGGTAACTCCAATTTTTTTGATCTTCATTTTCATTTTCGGATCTTAATTTGTTTACATCTTTCCCAGCAAACATAAGATAACGAATTTGTTGTTAAGGTTTTCCTATGATTTTTCTTTGTTATACAAAATGATGTGTTTTCATGATTTTACAATGTGAGGGTTGAGCTCGTTGTTTGAATGCATAAGTACCTAGGTTAGACGCAGGCAGGCTAGAAGTTGGAAAGAATTTTGAGCGGCATATGGATTAGCCGAATGTTCATTTAAACTTTTGATCTTTCAGAAGTTTGTGATTTTGCGGGGGTGAGATCCTCTCTAGTACACTTTCTCTTTATTTTCGGGAATTGAAGAGAAAGTGTAGTGTAGAAGATCTGAATCCGAATTTGAGTGGTGGACTGGTTTCAGATTGTCAGTTATAGTTCATTTATAGTTCGTAGGATTCTGATTCCTGAATAAGGATCTTTTCAAGAATCTTTGGTTGTTATCTTAATTCAGTGGGATTAGCAAAATTTTGTGGCTTATGACATAATATAATCGTGCTTTGACATCACAATTAGCATTTTAGACCGGAGATCATGGGAGGATGCAACTCATGATATTATTACTAGCACACTGAATTGGTATATTTTACTTAATCAGTTCATATTTGGCATTTCTGTTGTTTTTTAATGCATTTGAATTAGAAAAAAGAAACTAACATAATCCTCAAATTCATGAGTTAGGAGGTGATTAGTCTTTACAGATACGCCATCAGTATTTGATAACTTGCCAAGTATTTTTCAGCTTGTTTGTTTGTGCTTTGATCTTGCGCATTCATGTAATGTGTATTGAATGGCACGATCATATTTATGCTTGGAAACTTGTGGAGTAAGTAATGTTAAGTAGCTGTCTTTAGACAGTCACAAGAGATTGCAATTGGCAAGGTGATGTCTTGTCAAAGGGATGTGACGGAGTTTCTCACTCTCCTGGTGTGGTGTTGAGTTCATATGTCCTGACTTTTAATTATCCCATAGTTGATTGATGAGATTTAATCTTTTGACTTTTTAAGAATTATGCTGTAAGGGTAGGGACCCTAATCTGCCACTAACACTCTTATTGGATTGTTTGACACTGGGATTTCGGGCTCCACCCCCCTACCCCAAAAAAAAAGAAAAACTATATGGTATCACGCAAATGATGCTGATCACATGTAGGTATTCTTCTTGTGTGGGACACAAGTTTTGTATTCTATCTCAAAGAAATCAAACACGACGCTTGCACTTTAAACTAAATAAAGTTAAGATGATGTCATCCCAGATCCATGTGTTGGACTGTTAGTGCCTGTCCCACATGTTGGTTTATTGGATCTCAGTAAATTATGACCTAGGGAGGGAAAGTACACAGTCTTCATAAATAGTGGGTAGCAGTGCGTAAATGATTCCATTTTTTTCATATACCAGGATGTTCTTATCAAACATTTACACATTTTGCTTATTTATCATCGTGTCCTAAAAAATGAATAATGAAATAATAGTTAGTGGTTATCTGTTGATTCATGTTGTGCACCTCTACTTTCATAAATATGCGTGGACTGGAACAATCAATGAATCATGGAAATCCCACAAATACGAACTTCATTAAGTTTTTGCACATTGAATGGGCAGAAGTTAGAATTGAAATAATGTAAAATTTATTTATAGTTCAGGGAGTTTGGATCTCAGTAATGTTCTTGTTCTATCTTCCTACATTTAGTGGTGTTTTGTGTCAATTTCCCTTCAGAGCAAGAGTCCAAGTGACAAACCTGGTTGGACTTTTCGGAAGAGATCGGCAAGGCATCGAGTATTGAGCAACACTGTGATATCAGAGACGCCTTCTTCTGGGATTAAGGAGAGACAAGAATCTGCTACTGTCACCTTCCAGACACAAACTAACTCTACTATTCCAGAGAAAGCCCCTGGAATGCAATGGGCGGATGAGAAACCCAAGTCAGTGGACTTAGAATTATCTGAGACCATCTCTGCTACAGAGGATAATGGTAAGGCTGATGTTGACCCAGAGGAATCTGCTATTATTGTCATCCAGGCTGCTATCAGGGGATTCTTGGTACGTCTTTTACAATTTTATGGTAAGAACCCTAGTTAAACTTGTAACATCTATTTCAATTTGCTTTAGCAGGCTCAGAGAGCACTACTACAGCAGAAGAACATTGTTAAGTTGCAAGCCGCTGTACGTGGACATTTGGTTCGGAGGAATGCTGTGGGAACGTTACGATGTCTTCAGGCCATTATCAAAATGCAAGCTCTTGTTCGTGCGCATCATGTTCGCCTCTCAAGGGAAGGTTCAAGCATTGAAGAGATGCCAGATGGAAAGGATGTGAAAGATAATCACAGTGCAGAACTCTTGGTAATTGCTATCTAACTCAGATTAGCCAATTTGCATCTTTATGGGTTGGCTATGCTGTTTCGTTGTGTCCCGTCCCGAGTCGCATCCTTTCTGTTGATCCTATGCATATTAGCTCTCAACTGGCATCAACACTATTCAAAATAGATTTTTGATAATTATTGTGATAGCTACTCTCGTAAATGGTTCTAACTACTTTCTAACTAGTTGAGAAAAATGTTAAGCTTGTCATCCGTAGTGTATTGTAATTTCTTCCTCAACCTTTGTTGTCCTGAAGAAGTGTGAGCTCATTGGCCAAACCTTCCTCAACAATCAAATATGTATTTCATAAGGACTCAGAAAGCTCAATATGTAGTACAGACTGTAGAAATACTAGTTTAATCAATGTTCTAAAAAGTTGTTGCCTGATCATTAGGTTTAGGGTCTAGAATATGTGTAAGGTTGATCAGATTATACTGTGCTTAGCCATGACCGCCAATAAGGTTATGCTTGGGATATCATCTTTTGCCCTCAGGATCGTCTATATCTCTTAAGTAGTTGGTTTAATTTTACTTTTCACTTCATGAATTCAGGACAAGTATTGTTTCATCCTTTGAGGAACTACTTTTCATGTATTTGTATAGGCAAATTGCAGTTGTTTCAGTTATGGATTATTATGTCTGATTGTTCCGTCTTGTTTCAGGAAAAGAAAAACACTAGAATCAAACCGCATGTAACCTACACTTCCATTGAGAAGCTACTTAGGAATAGGTTTGCTCGTGAGGTAAGGGAATTAACATTTTCCATAGTTTGGTCTCAAACTAAACTGCAAGTCAATGATCCCAGATTGCAACTTTTCAAACTGAAACTTGTGTTCCTTTTTTTTCCCCCCGGATATAAGCTTCTGGCATCAACACCAAGGACCAAACCTATAAACATCACATGTGATCCTTCAAAATCTGATTCGTCTTGGAAATGGTTGGAGCTGTGGATGTCTGTTTCCTCAACAGGGAATGAACAACCGCCAAAATTACAATCAAGTACAAAGCCACAGGAGCTGGAAAGGGTTGACCATTCTGGAAGTTTGGTGGAAACTGTAATTCCATCAGATAGTTGTTGCAAGTCAACAGATTCAAAATCCAGTGTAGAGGAAGCAGCAGTGCCACCTGAAAGTGAAGAAACTTTGGCAACTCATGATGCAGACAGCTTTAACTTCCAAGTATGCCAACCCACCTCATATTCGGCGAGTCATAGCCTGGAGCAGCTTCAGCCTGAGAGCACATGCACGTCAAATTTGAGAGAGAACTCATTAGGTTCGCTTCATAGTCAAATGGAACTATCGGATTCAATTTCTAAAGCGGGGTCCAGTCCCATGTCTAGTAACCATGAAATTATGAGTGAGCAACCTAAACATGACATGAAAAAGTTTGCCTCTGAACAACTTGAGATAGAGGGAAAGAAGGTTGTGTATGGGCCAAGAAAGGCCAGTAATCCAGCATTCATTGCTGCTCAGTCCAAATTTGAAGAGTTGAGTTCAGCAGCCAATTCAACAAAATCAATGAATTCATTGAATCAAGATATTGGGGCTGAATCTTATGCAGAATTAGTTTCTCCTGCCAAAGATAATGCTTTTGGGACAGGGGAGATTGGCCTGGCTGAGAATTCCGTTCCCCCTACTTCAAGGGTTGAAGTTGCTGGCTCTGAATGTGGCACTGAATTGTCTATTACTTCCACTCTTGATTCTCCAGATAGATCTGAGGCAGGAGTCATGGAGGTTGAGCAGGAAGCCAATTTTTCAGAGGATGAGGCAAACAATTCTAAGAGCACTAAAAGTGTGGATGGTGAAGCTAAGGGAGAATCTGTTATCATCGGAACTGACTTATCTAATTCCATCTCAGTTCAGCCAGAGAAATCCGATGACGTTAATGGTGTTAGCAATGAATCTGTTAATACTTTAGTGGCTGAGGATTCTTCACAGGTACTGCAGAAGACCAAGAAAAATGCATCTGATATACAGCAGATAGAGCTGGAATATGGGACGGATCACCAAGTATACAAGCCATCACCAGAAGAGTCTCCAAGAAGCCACATAACTGTTCCTGAATCTCAAGAAACACCTAGTCCGTTATCATTAAAAGCTAAGAAGCCCAAAAGTGGAAAACGTAGATCCAACGCAAAACCTAGGTCTTTGTCTGCTGATAAAAGTTCCTTTTCAAATTCTAATCATGATTCTGGGGCAAGAAGTAGTTTGGAGCAATTACCTAAAGATTTCAAAACAGGGAAGCGGCGTAATTCTTTTGGTTCAGCACAACCTGATCATGTTGACCAGGAGCCAAGAGATAGCAGCAGCAGTAAGTCTCTCCCAAATTATATGCAAGCAACAGAATCTGTGAGAGCCAAGGCTCTTGCCAACAGCTCCCCAAGATCAAGTCCAGATGTTCATGACAAGGACATTTACATGAAAAAACGACACTCCCTTCCCGGTGCTAATGGAAGACAGGGATCCCCTCGGATCCAGCGGTCTCCGTCTCAGGCACAACAGATTGCAAAGGGAAATGGCACCCACCATCATGGTATTTCCTAGACCTCCATGTGTTTCTATTCAGATTGAAACTCCTGCGCCTATTTGTGCAACTCATTCACTTAAACTATTGCCCTTTTATTCAAAAGCGTTTTCCAGTAATGCTTACTTTTTTAACATTTACACTCTGACAGCAATACTGCCTATACAACCAAGAAACTTAATGCCTTCTCAGTGATCTTGGGCCAGATGCCTTTTAATTATCTGCATCTGCCCTTCTTGTTACTCGCATAATTATTTGTTTTTAATTGGTAACTGCTAAGTTCTTGCATCTCTTCATATTTTTAGTTGCTACCGACTTTCATGCTATCGTAAATTACTGTAATTGTAAGTCACAGAATCTTTTATGTCTTATTCTATGGCTGTACTTATACCAGTGGCATTCATATCCCCAATTTTGGTGATTCACTACCTTTGTTACTTGACATTAGAATGCAATACAATGGATTGCCTATTATGATTTGTGATTTCTTTCAGAGATGTATTAAACTAGTACGTGAGTAGGGTTTGTAGCTTTCCTATAGTTTCACGTGGGAGCAACTATATGAAGCCGGTTCCCAGACCTACACGTGGTTGCCTGCAGCTGCTGCACTCACCATTTCCCTATGACTAATGTATCCAGATGTTTTTATCTTAACATCCTTATGTTATGCATAATCAGCAGCAGCTATGTAAGCCAGAGTTTTATAATAAATTTGGTCACTCAGTAGTTGAATCTCATTTCAGATAGAAAGTGGCAGAGGTAAAAATATTCTCGAAGACGGACAGAGCTAACAACTACGTGTTGACTAGATGAGCATTTCAAGTTGATTGCGTCAATCTGTTTGATGGGTAAACCATATTGTGTTGATTCTGGGGATCTTCCTTTGAAAGCACGTAAGGAAGCAATGCACTGGATTTATATTTGTCAGAGGAGGAAATACGTAGAGAGCAGAGGGAGAAGTTATGTAAATGACTGTTTGTACTATGCCTATTATAGCTTATTTCTGAAAGGTTTTCAATTCAGAGAATTGCTTGTATGCTTGTTTAATAGCATCGTGTCTCGTGACATTCTTTAGGCTTGTAATAAGATGGTTTTGGTCAATGATGCCAAAGCTTGACATGATTTATGTACAGTATATTGGTTTCTACTTATTTCAAGTTTAATAATGTTATTTAGATCTAATATGTTGACTGTGAGAACAAAAATTCGCACAATCACTGAAAATGTTGAAGGTGCGCCCTTGATCTTCAAGTATTGTTCAATCTATGAATTGCAAAATCAAAGAGAGATTAGAGGGACTCCTGGCATTGAGCCGGGGGATGTCCCTCCGTTGTCTAATTTAATATTGCGATCAATACATGTATTCGCAAGTGTATAAACGAAGAAAATAATATGGTTGTGTGTGTGTGTATGAGGTATGGAGCTAAGAGTTCTCATGCCAGGGTCTCCTAACTTTGGAATTTCACCCATATTATTGAGACGAGTAAAGAGTTACTTACCAATTGTCCTTGTTTCTGGCATGACTAATAGCTATCTTTTTAATTTTAGGCCATGTCCCTAGAGCTTTGTGTCATCAATTGTAGCCACTTTTGTCAAATGATATAACCCATTACAAAATGTTTTGTCAATTGTCCCTAACTTTTATTTTTTTCATAATACTAGAAAGTGATGGAAACTATAAAGAATATTCATCCGGCGCTTGATAAGATGTAGCTTAGGATAGATATCTCGAGATCTAATATATGTCATCGAAGCAATCACAAAGCCCGAATCAAATAGATAATAGCTTGAGCAGAGTCCTAATGCACTTTTCATTTTTAACAGAATACCAAGATTAATATATGTAGGGTTCAAAGATTCTATAGCCAATAAATGATTAGTCAAAATAATGTGTTTGTCTTATATCGCAGTTGATATATCCATGCTTGATCAAAAGAATAAGAAAATTACAGTGGTGGGCCTGATCGATAACAATGAACATACAAAAAAAATCCCTCACACCAAGTAATAATGAGGTGCGTCATTGAAAGACAAAATAATGGAATCCCAAGCATAAACATAAGAGGTTGTTGGAGAGAGTTGAATCCTGAATAGAACGACCATAACTAAACCTCAATCACATCCAAAGAAGATAATAATATTTGAACCCCGAGAAGGACAATAATTAAATCCCAAAAAATGATCGTGGGGTGTTGTTTGAGGAAGACCCAACCACTGGCCTTTAGAAATGGCCCAAACAAATCTATCCGTATAGAGAAAAATCGAATAAACTTGACCCATTGAGAATGGCCATAAGAGAAAGCCCGAACATATATGTCCCTTGGCCTCAATAATCTCGAGTTGACGATGAACTCGACAATGAGTCTTGTCTTTTCCTATCATGTTCAAGTAACATTTAATTGAAATAAATAAAAGTGTATCTTATGAAATCGAGTCTTGAATGTACTAAACCCGTAGTTAGACGTTCAAGGTTTTATCAGATTTCACTTGCGAAAACATTTATATATGACCTCCGAACATGCATGTTGATGTTAGGCCAGTTCTTTCGGACTTTAAGCATTAAAATTTGATATTCGAACATGGCCAATGGAGCTTAGTCAATCTTTTTCTCATAACTGTGTTGCACCATGTCTAAGGTCTCATTTAGAGTATCTTGTCACCTTTGTAAGTAAGGAGTATTCTTAAGTGCAAGTTCTTGAAATCGTCCCTGAGAAGTTTTATGCCTCCAATAGGAATTTTGATTCTTTGGCCATGCAAATGCTTACCTGTGTCCAGGGTCTAAACCCTAGTCTTATGCCACCTCCTTCAACAAAGAGTACTCCCAAGTCCAGGTTCTTAATTTCATCCCTAAGAGGGTTTTATGCCTACAATAGATTTTTTGATGCTTTGGCCAAGCCAAGGCTTATCCATTTCTAGGGACTGGAGCCCACCAAGTGCCTAAACATATAGAGCTTTTATCTATGATTTAGACTTGCTTTCAAGAATCGAGTATTTTATTTTTACTGTATGTGTCCTTGATGCGGGCCTTCTCCTCCATAATACATGATTATGTAAGCTCTCACTTAGTAAAAAATACATTTCGGGGGTTATGCAAACTTAGTTGGAGGTTCGACTGATCTCTAAGCTGGTCTGAACATTTCCCCCCAGTGCGCACCCCAGGCGGCTACGTAATTTTGTTCCAGGCCATTGGAGTGTTGGAAAACTCGGAATCAATGTGGATGGGGATATTTCATTCATCCACATAATAGTTGGACCCCAAGGCCTCAAGAGTGCCCTGTCCGTGATTGTAGTTCGGGTGATGAACCTTGTCCTATTGATCCCTTCTCGAGGTCTATGAAGAGAAGAGGTTGAGGGGGAGTGGGCAAGTTTCAACCTCCCCTGCGCCTGTTTGGAGACACCGAACAATGCTTATGGGTTCATTATTGGTGTCGATCATTTTAGTGGTGTTGCTGAGAACCACTTTGAATTATATAGTGACAATTTTTAAATTCATTATTGATGAACTAGAGTGACAATTTGATTTTAGCATTTCATGAAAGCTATTTTTTTTTCATCCTACGATTTTATCGAGTGAGTTAATGATTTTTTTGGTGTTATGTAATTTTAATTTTTGGATTAATGCAAGCAGTATAGAATTTTAATTTTTTAATACAAAGAGATCGAAACATAATAACTTGAGTTTGAGAACTATTGGATGTTTAGATAATGAGAAAATAAGTCCCACTTATTCTAATTTTGTAATTCAAATAAAATATTTTTCAATTCAAAAAGTAAAATATTTTTTGTACTCCATTAGATTTTCCATGAAAAATGGAGTTTTGTGAATTATGTTCAGGAGTGAAAGAGTATTTTGGAGAGATTTATATTATGAAAGATCAGGACGTGAGTCATTTTTTAAAAAAATAAAAATTTGTATTTTTACCTATTTTGATTATATAAATTGTGTATGCAAATTGATATTGTCCAAAAGTTGTGCTTTTAGAGTTTATTTTATCGATTTTTTTTGAATAGTAGGTCTATATTATTTGGTACTTTGTGTTATACATTGCTTTCAAGTGTAATTTTTTTTTGAATAGTGCGTTCAAGCACGGGGTAGTAACTAATAGTATTATATTTATTTAAAATCATAATTTTTTTAAGATTGACAATAATTACTTTGATAAAATAAAAAGAATAATGTCAAATGAATAAAAAGAGGGCTAAAAACAAGAATTAAATGATGCACAAATTTAAACGAATTATAGATAGGCCCAAGGACAAAAAATAAATGATGCAACTCTGTAAACTGAATACAAAATAGGGCCAAAGAAAAAAAAACTAAATGATGCAGTGTTGTAAATTGAATACTACAAAATAGGACTAAAGACAAAAATTAAATGATGCGGCGGTGTTAGATATGGTGCGAAAATTTACATGATGTGGCGTATATATATGGTGAGAAAAGTTTGAATTTTAAATAGTAAATTTGATACCACATAGCACCATCATATTGTATATGCATTATTAAATTTTTTATTTTTTAATTAATCTAACATTACAAAATGGAAAAAAAAAATTCTACCCTTATATACACCCCATTCATTTCTTCGTTTCAGTTTATGGAATGAGTACTTATGTCTTTTGACTAGGGAGTACATAAAAATTTTTGAGAATATTTTGAAAAGAAAATAGAAAAAAACAAAATTTGTGAATTTATTTTTAAAATATTTGTTAAAATATAATGAAATATTTTGAAACAGTTCAAAATATTAATAAAAATATCACAAGACACTTCAAAATATTTGAAAAACACCTTAAAACTCCTTTAAACGTTAATTTTATTGATTTGTTTCGATCTTCCTTTTAAAACGAAATCATTTGGATCACCAAACGAAGGACAAGTCTACGATACAAGAAAAAAATTGGTATTATATTGACATTTATCATCGTTATGAATGTTTTTATTATTACATTAATTTTTTAGAAAAAATTTCATTCATACCTCCAGTAATTAGGTCTAAATTCAATAACCCTCTATCAGTGATTGTCGGGTTACAATATTAACGACGATAGTTGATTTACAGAAATATCTCTGAATATTTTATAAGACAAATTTTAGTCATACTCATTGCAAATAGATTTAATTTTAACAACACATTTTATAAATAGACTTAATTTTAACAATATTTCTTATTGATTCTGAAATTTCAAAGCACTCTCTTTTAGTTCTATTACATAATTTAAAATCTATGTTTATTAATTAGTTTTCAAAAATATGTAATCCTCTAAATTTTTTTCAATATATGCATACTATCGTGTATGAATAATATTTAAAATAAAAAAAATAAATCATAAATTTATCAAATATTAAAATAATTGGGCAAGTGATAGAAATAAGTGATGAGATTTTTTGAGAGGAAAATTATGTAGGAAATAAAATTTAATTTGTGAACTATCTTATTATATAGATATTTGTAATAATTTTAAATGTACATAAATAATATTTTTTTTGAAAAAATTTCTAGGTGGTCTCGTGCTCCCATCCACTGTCCTCAAGGGAGGTCATGATCAATAATAAATACTTATGATTAATTATGAAAAATACGGCATCAATCCTAATATTTTATGGTCGATTAACTTTTTAAAGTTATAATTTATATTTCAATAAAATAATAATTTAACCTTGTAAAATTATAATTTTCGGGACCGATACCGCTTTCAGTTTAGTAAAAGTTCCCAAAAAACTGACGCAGCCAGAAACTGACACGTTCACTCCAAATTGTCGCGCGTACAGCATCAGTCAGACCGACACGCGCTGACTAAAAACCCAACCACAGAAACAGAGATAAAAAGAAAGAGAAAATAAAACGACTTTTAAAATTAACGGCAAACCCTAAGTCATACAGAGGATCTGGGGTTTCCTATCTAGGGTTTCCTTGGATATCTCTCACCTTTATCTCTGTTCATATGAGTTATATCTATTGAATCGATGGCCGTAAAGCCTCAGATCGTGTTCAAATGGGACCAGAATCGGGGTTCTTTTTGTTGGACTACTTTTGATTGTTTTGATTGAGTGAATTTTATTGCTTCTCCAATCGTTAAAAAGATAGTTGTTGATAATCGTATTGTATTTTGTGAAATATGGGGGGATCGCATAAATCAAATAGGGTTTCTTGGGCTTCAGGTGTAAATCTTTGTCAGGTAAATCTTCAAAAATCTTTATCTCTATGAATATTTTCCGATTTAATGTCTGTCCGATTTCAGTTCCGAGACTCAAACTGATATCAAGAAATTTATTAATAAATTTGGACTATAATCCACGAATGGTCGTTGACATTAGTTTTTGTCCAATTTTAGTGTAAGATTACAACAATGACATTGGTTTCTAGCTGTTTAGTGTGAGATTGAATTATGTTGAAATGTTTTAGACTCCTGCCTCCGTGTATTAACTGAATAACTAGTTGTTGTTTTTTGTGTTCAACTGTTAATTATGGACTAATTTTATAGTTTCCCTCCAGCTTTTAACTTTTCATCTAATGAGTTTTGTGATTTATACTAATGTGGTGAACAATTCCCATGAATTGTAGGAAGGTTGGTTTTGTGTTTTTTTGCCTAGAGTCCAATAGCTGAAGGGGGAAGTGTATTCGTAATTGTCAAATAGAATTTCAAAGATACAAAAAAGCGTAAGAGTGCATGATTTGAAGTTTACTACTTGCAGAAAATATAGAATGAAGACGGCTTGGATCGCTCTTACAATCCCTTAGGCATCACAAGTAAAGTTGGAATGGACAACCCTCAAAGAGTGTTTGTGCCTGATAGTTATTCGAATTTTTTCTTCATTCAAGAAGAAAGAGTGTCCCTAATTAGTTTTGGAATGGGAATCCAGCTGTAGATAAATATCGAATGGTAAGTTATCATGTCTACAAACCACACATGAAGACCTAACAACAAAACTGGAGGCAAAATGGGACATTTGACCACAGGGATAGCTTATGCCTGCATAATTTTGTATTACTAATGCATTTTAACCCGACAGCTCAAAAATAAAATAAATAATACTACTACAAGAAATCAGAACCCTTCTAATCAGTGGAAAACATGAGACAATTTCTTTTGCTTAGTTCTTTTTAATATAAATTTTGGTCTGAAGCTATTCATGCTTGCATTTGCTTGCTATGGCACGTGTGCTGAGCTTTAATTTTAGTGCCATTACACATAGGAAAAAGAAGGGAGGGTAGAATTTTGTTAATGTAATGGCCTGTAATTTGGCTTTAACCTGCTTTCTGGGGCTTGCAAAGTCTGATTTCTGCGTAGAGGCAAAGGTTTCCGTCACTTTGCTTGAAGAGATTAGAATGCTGATTACTTCCAGTTAAGTTCGCTAGGGATACTCCAATATGGTGGAGCAATTGAGTGGCCCAATGATGGTGGAGACAGAAACCATGGACCTTTTGCAGGAATGTGTGCTAGTGGCATGAATGTTTTGCATATGGCGGTGAAAGCGAGCAGGTCTTGTGTTCTTGAAACCACTCCCACACTTGGAAGGCAGAAGAATTCAGCTAGCTCAGGAAGTTTCAATTGATTATTATTTTGTTGTATTTTCACGAAGCAATATTGTTTTATGTCAGCTTGTTTTTGGTTTCATTCAAGCTTGTGTTCTCATTGTGCTATTTGTAGTGTACTAGTTTGTCTGATATTTTTAAGAAGAATAAAACAAACATTGATATTGTAGTCAGTATGTTCGTTGTTCCTAGGATCAAGCATGTGTTATATGTTCTATTCAAATATAAGTTATGAAATGGTTAAGAGACAAATTCTTTTCTTATATAGGTAAGGCTGTTTTTGTCAGAAGAATCTCCTTCACAAATTGGACTGGGCATTCAAGATGACCTCCAGGCAAAGACATCATGGTCATTGCATTCAACAGGAATGGGATCTGATGACAATTTGCCACCTGGCTTTGAAGGAACTGAACCGGCAAATCTATTAAAGAATCGGTTGTCTCAAGTTCCTGTTATCAAATGGAGATGTCCTCCCAGAGTAAGTTATTGCTTTTGTTGTATGCTCATTCCCTGGTATGTATTCACATAAATATTTCTCCGTGCATTTTATGTTTTGAAGTCTGGGTACATTTATATTGTGTATTCTTATAAAATAGGCCACATTTCCTTTTGTGGATGTCCCTAAAAGATTTTGTAAATCGAAATTTTCAAAGGGCTATTTAAATGTTGTCTGTTTCCAATCTTAATGACCAGTTATTCACGTTCAAACGTCATTACAATGAAGGGTGTATGTGACATTCTAATGCATAATGGCCAGTGTAAATGCTTTAGTTGGATCCCATCAAACAATGTGCAAAGCCAAAGTCAGCTCTATTTTAAGGACCATGTTTCACACTATTTTGTCTGAATGGTAGAAAGACAATTAGAGTTCTCATTCATGGGAAATCATAGTATAAGACACATATTAGTTGGGCCATTCATTTATTATGGTAAAATGCATGATAAAACCATGAAGTGCAGAATGTTATAAGTTATTACATTTCTTCCTTTCCAATGAATTTTACAGATTGTATTGGATTTCAATTGGCGAGTGGTTGATGGGGAAGAAAGTGACGAAGTGGATGTTCAAACTCAGCGGGAAGTGAGAGTGCTTGAAGCAGTTTATCCTCGCCCATCTGCCATTCCTCCAAAGTAAATTTTTTTTTTTACTTCGCAGGCTTTTTTGAGAAGCTTATATCTCAGGATTTGCCGTTCCTTAATCCAATATATTATTAATTTCCATGCAGTCCTTCTGTGTTAATGGGAGTAGAAGACTCTGCTTACAATGATCAGAACACTGCTCTGATTCCCATCACTCCAGTCGAAGAGGAAGATGTAGCAGCAGATACTTCATCTGATTATATGACATCAAACACTCTTCCCATGAGCTCACAAGCTCAACTATTGGCTCCTGGCACTTCAGCATCTCAGTGCAGTGCTGCGACTGATCCAAAACCTTCTGCCAATGGAATTCTGCCTACAGGAATGGCTTCTGGTGTAGAACCTGATGTCTTTGCGGCAGCATATACTGCCTTGAATGCAGTAATATCAAATAAGAATGAAGGGAGCTTGATTGACCATGACTTGCTCATCAGAATTCTCAGCAACCCACAATTGATGGAGAATTTCGTTACAAATCATGGAGAAACCAGTAACCCACGACTTATACCCAAACCAAGGTCATCCGGAATAACGATTTCTGATCCTTCTCCAATCCACACTTATAGAACAGAAACTGTTTCATCCTCATTGGCAGCTACTCCTATTGCACCATTCTACCCTCTGCCAAGTAGGATGACACATGTTCCTAATCCACTGCCTCCTCCACCTGAGGTCCTTTCAGCTTCCACGCCAACTGTGGGAGCTCCTGTGGCAAGGGACATCAGTTATTACAAGAGCTTGATTCAGCAACATGGGGAAGAAAGACAAGAGACCCCACCACAATTTGATAGCCGTCACAATGCGCACCTGGGAGTGAAGCCAGAATCAGTGAATAACCCTAACCCAAGGGATCCAAAACCAAAGATTATGAAGCCTTGCATCTACTTCAACAGCTCTAGGGGATGCCTGCATGGGGCCAATTGTTCATATCTGCATGATCCATCACCCCAGCAGCAGCGGGTAAGTGGCATGCCACCAGAAGTGCAAAGTGGAAAGAGAATGAAAATGGATAGAGAGATTACTGGTTTATAATCTTGCAGTTAGCATCACTGTATTTTTCTTTTGGATTTGATGATGGAAGCCGATGGAAGCCGCAGCCTTTTACTCTACCTGTGACTTAATTTTGCCGCAAATTATAATCAATTCATTTTATTTATTTCTCTTATCAGTCACCTGCCTGCTTTGGTAACCAGTGGATAGGGCTGTTAATCAAATCGAGTTATTCGAGCTTGGTTTGGATTCGGTTTGTTTTTTACTCATTCGTGCTTGACTCGTTTTCTAAACGAGACGAATTTCAACATTTTTAGGCTCGGTTAAAAAAATTAGTTTTTTAGGCTCGGCTCAAATTCATTGTACTATCAGCCCTACTGGTGGATGAGGAGCTTGACAGGTTCCAGCAATTTTACCTAGTTAAATACAAGTTTTGACTGGCATCTTGTATATTTCCTGGCTACTGCTGTTTTTTTTTTTTTTTTTTTTTTTTGGGTGTGTACTTTTAAAAATAAGGGTCTTATCTGTTTCAACTCTTGTGGCTTTGTGATTTTTTGGTGGTTTTAGTTACAAATTATTTGAAGGGAAGTTGCATAACTTTACATAGATCAGTCGAAAAAAAAGGTCCTATTACAAACTCTCTTTTTATTTTTGCAACTTTTTTTTTTCATTTTTTTCTGGGTTTTTGTGTGTTATAGAAGTATGGATTGAATCTCTTTAGAACTAGTTTAAATGAATAGTTTTTAAAGGTTTTTGGTGTAAAATAAGTTAGATTTGTTTAGACTTTGATTTTTTTACCTGATACAAAAGCCAGCTTTTTTGACCCCAAAAAAAAAAAAAAGTTTATTTAGATTGATTCAAAAAATTAATTTTATGAATTTTTTTTTTCAATTTTTTACAGTTTTGTTAAGGTTCACATATAACTTTTTAGTTTCTTATAATCATAAAATATTATTAGTGATGTAAAAAGAATTAAAATTTATATTTTAGGAATTATTATGCATAATCTAATTATGCATATAATTATTTTTTAATTTTTACTTAAAAAAATTAGTAAGTCATTCAAAATGAATTTTTCCAAATTTTTCAAGAACACTTTAAACAGTTTTGAAAATTTTTTGACTAGAACTTTTTTGCAAAACTTTTTAAAATATATTTTTTCACTTAAAAAAGTCAGATCTAAACAGGTGTAATGTCGATTAACCAATGATTGCATTTGTTTAAAAAAATATAAACGGGATGATTAATATTTTATATTTAATTAAAATAATACTATTAGCGATCTAAAATTACGAAAAGTATAAAATTCGACTGAAAATTTTGAAAACTAGGAGGATCCAGATCCTACTGGGATAGTAGGATAGCAAGGTCCATCTTCAAATGGATCTTTTCACGGGTTGACCGAGTTTCAACTTTCTACTGAAAGCAGAGAGAGAGCGAGCGAGCGAGGAGCGAGAAAGAGGAAAATGTTGAAGTTCTTGTCAAAGGTGAGAATCGAATTCAATGCCTTAGATCCACGCACGGCGGCGTGTATGGAGTTCTTGGCTCAATGTAACGCCCGCAAGGCCAAGGAATCAAACCCAGCCTGTCAACTAGTTGTCAAGCGTCGAACAGATGACCACCCACCGCAGATCACCGTGACCTTCGTCAATGGGGTCGAAGAGGTGTTCGACGCCACATCCACTGCCGCACAGACCATCCGCGACATGATTCTCGAAAAGGGTCAGCTTCTCGAGACCGAGCAAATGTTTCGCGAAGCCGGCGAGCAATGGCCCGTCATCATTCCCGAAGAAGAGATCCGTCAACCAGCCCCTGGTACTAAGGTAGTTTATTGTTCGTCTCTAATTGTATATAGTGATGGACTGTTTTTAGAGTTTGACGGATATGCATATTGGATGAGACAATTAGTCGAACAGTTTGTGTGTACTGTTCTTTAGTTTCAATTTGTGTTTACTGGTAATTATTCGATCCGTGTTGCATGTTTCTGGTAGATTACCTGTTGTGTTACTGATTCTTCGTCAGTTATATCATTGGTTGATACCAATTGGTGTATTCTTGTTGATTTTGCTTCGGTGTGCATCTTTCGAGGAGGTATTTAGGTCAAATAGTTGGTATTACTAATTTATGTTAACGAGTATCGTTACTTTGATTTCTGTTTTTGTTTCATGATTCAATTGAACCTTGTGTTTAGAGTTCTAAATGGCAAATTTAGTCTCTCGTAATGATCAGGCCATTATCCCACAAACTCCATCTACTTAGTTTTTGTTTGTTGAAGTATTGAACCCTTTTTAAGGGGAATGAGTGGAAATATAGTTCCTGCATATACTATGTGTTCTGGTTGGATCATGTTATCGTGTTGTTACATTGTCTTTAGTAGGTGTAGTTAGTTTTAGTTGTCAGTTTCTGGATTCAATCCTAGTTGAATGGATTGGGAAAGCAACACCACCGTACATATACTAATTAATGTAAGGAATTGGTCTTATGACTATTTTGTAATGTGTTTGTGTGACATAGCCGAAACCTGAAAAACTCTTACTGTAATACATTTTCTTCATCTGAGCCCATTAAGAGCATTTTGCTTGTGATTAAGCCCTTAATTCCCTACCAGCCAAAGGTCAGGTTAGGTTGAATTCCATATGGAAGGAAAATGTGACCAAATGGTGAGCATTTGATTTTCATTGTTCATAGAGTTTTGTAGTAAATATTGGCCACAGTGAGCTATGCCTTCTGGAAATTGTGCATTTGGTGTGTATTTCCTAACAGGAACTTCTATTAAATACATGTCCCTGCAAGAAAGGAGATTTATCTTGAACTTTTGATCTCTAAATGACATTGTTTTTCTGTGCAAACTATTACTACAAGTTCTACAAGTAAACTCCCAAGTCCACCCACTTCAGCCCACTCAAGTTTTTTTAACAATCCTGCTTCTTGTTGTTCTTCTAATATACCCACGCGATATGATTGGATACCACAGTTGGGTTAATTTGTTAAACTTTGAACTCCGGTGTGGCCATTGGATGGTAGACACAAGACTTGTATGCATACAATATGAGATCAAAGGTGGATTTTTTTAATGAATGTTATGATATGCAATATTGGTGTGGTGCCATGTCTCTTTCACTTTAGTTGTGTTACTAATTATTGGTCTGTTTATTATTTCAGCCAAGGAAAGCAGAAGAAAAGAAGTAGTAACTGCCACCTTGTTGCGTCAACATGTTGCTTGGGATCATTTTGGTACCTCAGCTCGATGATAGCATAATTGAATAATTCATTCTAGTCAGAGAGTTGTTATCAAATAAACACAATTCAGGTTTTAGGCTGTCTTTGCTGCTGCCTTGTATGTTTGCTTCTTTTCTGTGGTGTTAAATGTTTTAGTTGTAGGCTTGTAGCTAGATTTTCTGCATGTCTTTTGGGTCGACTATTTTATTTTATTTTATTTTTTTATGAACACACGCAAAGAAATACATGGCAGTTTGAATACGCTGCAATTTTGATCTAGTTTTAACATGTTTTAAGGAATGATTTTAGTTCTTTGCATACACTAGAAGGTCCAATTAGCGGGTCAAAGTCATACATCAGATTGTGACAGCAAGATTATCATGATCCTGGTCTATTACAATGAGCTTTTTTAGAATTACAATCTATTCTATTACCAGATTTCTAGTAACATGATTCACAGAAGTTATACATGCACATTTTTTCAAATTTTCATTATCAATGGAACTTGAATGGTGCATGCGTTACATGTCAGAACATGATTCATATTTCTAAGAGTTAACTATTTATTTGACTCTCAAACTATGTTATTTGTGTCAATCAAATTCCTGAATTATATTTTGTGTCAATTTTGACTATCAGCTATACAATCTGACTCAATGTGGCCTTTTCGTCCAAATGCGCTATTAATTTTGACAAAAATTTTCACTTACACATCACACGAGTCATGGATTAGGGTAGTTAAGACAATACACGTGATGTGCACTTGCGACGGTTGATCAAAGTTAACAGCGAATTTAAACAGAAGGGAGATGGTATAGCTGTTTGTAGAATTCATGATTGACTATGGTATTTATGATCGATCATGAATTTTTCTCAATCAGTTATAATTTTACCTCTCAAAAGGTATAACCTTACGATTAAAATTAATAGTTTTTAGTTGGATACCAGATTTTTTTTCCCGAATACACTAGAATTTCCCTAAAATCTATCTAATATTACAGGCAGGAAGTTGAATTTTAAGCTCTGCAAAGTCCGAAGTAGACCCATAAAAGTCGAAGCACAAGGAAAAACTGCAAGTCCTTAGCAAAAACGTCATTCTTGAACAACACGAATCCTATTCTACTTTGTACTCTATCCTTTACCTAATTGCAATATAAAGCCACAAATTGGTACATTTGTCCAAAAAACGAATGTATATCTAAGTGTTCGTCATTAGACATTTTCATAAAGTAATATTTTTTCATATACAGAACAGAACACACAACTTAGAACCCTCATCAATTGGGCTACTTCTATCATTAATTGAAAAATAATATGCTAGTTAAACTTGAATACTAATTTTTAATAATAATCTTACATCTCAAAAAATGAGAAAAATAAATTTACATTACCATCTAAAAATAAAAGTCTTATTTAGAACGTCACATCCTATTGAATTTGTCTTAAATTTCTAACCACATATACATCTGTCTTCCAAAATCTGTGAATCATATATATTTTTTGACGGTCATCATTGTCTTCTAGATGCGTGAACTATATTCCCAAAAATCTTGTCATCTTCTCAAACGCGACCATGTCCTAAGCTAATAGGAGAAAAAATAATAATAATCCAATGAATGATACGATAAAACTAGAGTAGATCGAATTCAAATCTTATGAAAGACTCTAATATATGTATGGAGTAATTTGTTAAACAAAAAGTGATTCCAATTCCAAATATTGTATCGAATAATTTATGTTGCTTCTCAAAAGTAATTACCATTTCTATTCTCTTACAGCCAATTAAACCAAAAATTATTATAATAGTAAATAAACAATTACATTCTATAATATGTGTGTGTAAAGTCATTTTACCAACCAAGTCCCAGAATTATAATGTTCGAACAATTTTTTTTTTTTTTTTTCCGGGTAAGTGACCATATGTTGTTACTCCGTCTAAGTCGGTCTAGATAATTAATGGAATTGGAACAAACACACACACATATTATCTATATAATATTATAGTTAAAAAGTTAAATTATCAACGTATAAAAGTATAACAATGGTCAAATAATCCCATTAATCCACAAGTCATAATGAATTAAGTTAGTAAATAAGCTCAAAATTTTAAATTCAAATAGCATTGCTCATATATATATGTGTGTGTTCATAGGTGTATAATAGGAGTTCCATTGAAAAGAAAATTTTCTTTTTTAATTTCTCCCTTCTTGCTCTTATATATTTGACTTGGGATAATCCGTACTTAAAAACACAGTGCAACATAAGTGAAAAATAATATTTTTTTTTAGGGGGGGTGAAATTCAGTGTGAATGGTTTTGAAAAAGATGTTAGTGACCGTTGAATAAATTTATTTGAGACCGTTGGATAAATTTATTGAAATTTACGCTGTTTTATATTATCGATTTCTAATCTCTCTCCCCCTCTCTCTCTCGCTCTCACACACACACACATACACATAAATAACTCATCCAATCTGTCAACACACACTACCCATATTCAAAAGTTACAAGGAATGTGGTCTCAATATTCACCTTATGTTGCTCCTATTATTAGTGATGTCTAGACAATCAACTTCTCATTTGTCAATAAAGAAAAGAGTAACAAAATTTCATTTTCACCTATGCCAAAATTTCCATGGGTATGATGACAGCTTGAAGTATGAGTCTTTATGGCATAAGTGCGGGGTCCACTCAATACAATTGGCCATTTATAACTATAATTGTGAATACATTTTTTTTAATAGAATAAATTACACTTTGTTTCTCACATTGCCCCAGTTTCTCTACAAATGTGGCAAAATAAGTCACCACCTATCATATTTCTTACATTGAACTGTCACCTGTATTATTAGTTGCACATTGCCCCAGTTCCGCTACAAATATGGCAAGAAAGTATTTTATTTTGTCTTTCAAACTTTGTAATTTTGTTTTACTTTGTCCCAACACGTAGACATTTTTCATTCAAAGATAAAACAAATTTGTGTTTGGACAGTGTGAAACCAAATAGTTAAGGGGACAATGTAAAATCGATTTCATAATTAAGGGGTGTAAAAGTAATTTTTTCTTTTCAAATATTAATGTAATATATTTAATTATAAACTTTTATATTCACTTTTTGATGCGCAAAATTAATAATTAGGGACTTGTTTAATATCATTTTTGTTTGAGTAATGCTATTGAAATCTAAAAAATTGACATAACCTGCTGACCTAATGAGTAATGCTAATGAATGATTTAGTTTCAAAACTATATATATTTCACGTGGAAAGACTTAGAAATTTTAGACATGAATGGGTAAATGTTTTACACATGAATTGGTAAATGTTTCACTCATGTTTTGGTCCCCAGCATGAAATATGTGTTTATATTTCCTGGAATATGAAGTCCTATAGTACATCACTATAACATTTTCCATTGGTTTGCCAAAAATTCATCCAAAACTGACTATCCGAGATAGTTAACCCCACTTTGAGAGAGTGGAGGTCATTGGTTCGAATCTGCTATCTAAGAAATCGTAATAATAATAAATAAATAAATAAATAAGAGAATCAATGAATAAATCTTTTTACTCGTATGACTTGGATGTTTTGTAATTTTTGAAAAAGTGATTCGATTAATAGGATTTGGTATAATTTTTATGAGATTGATATTCAAATGTTTCTTCTTAGAACATAAGAAAATGTTTTTTTCTTCGTTTTACATGCACCTATAAATTGGTTGAATCATTATATAGGGGTAGAAGCTAAAAGAGACTCAAGTGGAAATAGAGTGAGAATTGCATAATAAGAAGTACTTCTCTAATAAATCAGAGATGATAAATTTTGCCCTAAAAGATTAGCATGACTTGTACGTAAGGATGATACACATAAATTGAAAAATATTCCTAAAAAAAATCAGATTTGAATCCATATTATACTTTGTTTGAGAAGACATGAAATTAGATTGAAAAAATAAAAAATAATCAAAACTGAACTCATATTTACCCATCTCTCTCTCTCTCTCTCTCTATAAAAGAAGTAAAAAAAAATAAAATTTGAAATTAAACTTTCTTTCTCCGATAAAAAAACAAAAGCAAATGTTGAAAACTCTTTCTCGACAACACTAGCATATATTTTTTTTGACTCTTTCTTTCTCTCACATAACAAATAAAACATAAATTAATTTTGTAAAAATTTTAATACTAAAAAACAAGCATCATTTAATATTTTCGTTTTAAATCTCAAATTACCCTTGAGCCGCCCCTGAGCTCTGCCCTCTAGAACCTGGGAATATTTTTATAGCAGCTAGGTCGTTTAGTGTGGAAGAATTTTTTTTTTTTAATTATAGCAGTAGGTTGTAACGTGAAAGAACATGAATAGAACATATTGTTAAATGAACATCATTTTCTATGGCCCGGCTACATAGTCTATGACAAACGAATTTAAATAATTTCGGCGACTTTATAAGAATTTAAAAGAATAATGTCGGCGACTTTAATGTTTGTTGCTTTATATTTGTTTAATTTAATAATCGTTTGGTAAAGCAAATTCAAGATCATAATTAATGATGGAAAGTATAATTTACCTAAGCAGTCATATTTGAAAATTGCGGGATCTATAACTTTGAAAATTTACCTAAGCACTTGATTTTTTTTTTTGATCGATAAAACTAAAAAGAAACATTCATATTTATGTAAATCAANATATTTAATTATAAACTTTTATATTCACTTTTTGATGCGCAAAATTAATAATTAGGGACTTGTTTAATATCATTTTTGTTTGAGTAATGCTATTGAAATCTAAAAAATTGACATAACCTGCTGACCTAATGAGTAATGCTAATGAATGATTTAGTTTCAAAACTATATATATTTCACGTGGAAAGACTTAGAAATTTTAGACATGAATGGGTAAATGTTTTACACATGAATTGGTAAATGTTTCACTCATGTTTTGGTCCCCAGCATGAAATATGTGTTTATATTTCCTGGAATATGAAGTCCTATAGTACATCACTATAACATTTTCCATTGGTTTGCCAAAAATTCATCCAAAACTGACTATCCGAGATAGTTAACCCCACTTTGAGAGAGTGGAGGTCATTGGTTCGAATCTGCTATCTAAGAAATCGTAATAATAATAAATAAATAAATAAATAAGAGAATCAATGAATAAATCTTTTTACTCGTATGACTTGGATGTTTTGTAATTTTTGAAAAAGTGATTCGATTAATAGGATTTGGTATAATTTTTATGAGATTGATATTCAAATGTTTCTTCTTAGAACATAAGAAAATGTTTTTTTCTTCGTTTTACATGCACCTATAAATTGGTTGAATCATTATATAGGGGTAGAAGCTAAAAGAGACTCAAGTGGAAATAGAGTGAGAATTGCATAATAAGAAGTACTTCTCTAATAAATCAGAGATGATAAATTTTGCCCTAAAAGATTAGCATGACTTGTACGTAAGGATGATACACATAAATTGAAAAATATTCCTAAAAAAAAATCGGATTTGAATCCATATTATACTTTGTTTGAGAAGACATGCAATTAGATTGAAAAAATAAAAAATAATCAAAACTCAACTCATATTTACCCATCTCTCTCTCTCTCTCTCTATAAAAGAAGTAAAAAAAAATAAATTTGAAATTAAATTTTCTTTCTCCGATAAAAACCAAAAGCAAATGTTGAAAACTCTTTCTCGACAACACTAGCATATATTTTTTTTGTCTCTTTCTTTCTCTCATATAACAAATTAAACATAAATTAATTTTTTAAAAATTTTAATACTAAAAAACAAGCATCATTTAATATTTTCGTTTTAAATCTCAAATTACCCTTGAGCCGCCCCTGAGCCGCCCCTGAGCTCAGCCCTCTAGAACCTGAGAATATTTTTATAGCAGCTAGGTCGTTTAGTGTGGAGGAATTTTTTTTTTTTTTTTTTTATTATAGCAGTAGGTTGTAAAGTGAAAGAACATGAATAGAACATATTGTTAAATGAACATCATTTTCTATGGCCCGGCTACATAGTCTATGACAAACGAATTTAAATAATTTCGGCGACTTTATAAGAATTTAAAAGAATAATGTCGGCGACTTTAATGTTTGTTGCTTTATATTTGTTTAATTTAATAATCGTTTGGTAAAGCAAATTCAAGATCATAATTAATGATGGAAAGTATAATTTACCTAAGCAGTCATATTTGAAAATTGCGGGATCTATAACTTTGAAAATATATATTGTCGTGATTTGTGTGCGATGAACAATAAAAGAAAAAAGAAAAATTTAAAGATGAACACAAGAATTTTACGTGGTTCGATAATTTGTCTATGTGTATGAAAGAGTGACGCTCCGACAACTGGTTCATGATCTTTGAACTTAGTGTACCTCTCCATATACTGAATATGAGCCACCTATTCTAACACATACAATAGACGTTTTATTATTATAGTTAATCAAAAAGTCAATTCAAATAAATTGAGAAAAGATTAGTTAAGGTATACATATACTGACTTAGACACTCTTGACTGTTAAATAAAAAAAAAAAATCAATTGAAGCAAAACCAATAGGTTGTAACAAGGTGGGGTTATTGTTCAAAGTAAATTGAAGGAGTAGGTGAAAACAAGAAAGAGATGTATCGTTAGTTTAGCTTAATTTTATGTACTGGACGGCCCCATGGTAAACGTCTATGCTCTTGCGTCTTTAAATGCTAATGTCATCGGCGCAAGCTTAGACACTCTATAACACAAAAAAAGAAGAAGATAATAATAACAATTTATTTTTCTAGGATTAAAAAATTTAATGTATAAATCGGCATAAGTAATTACAAATACTAATCTTAAATGCAATTAAATTAAAAAAAATATTCTTTGAACTTAATTTAGGGATCTAATCAACTATAACTGTTGGATTGAAAACGAGATACATCCAAATATTAAAACTCATAACAAATTTTCAATTAGAATAATACTGCACAATCCAAGTGAAACCCAAAAAGTTACAACCTAAATGCATATAATTCTTTAGATTAGTGAGTCTCATCAACTTTTTCAGTAGGATCCACTCATTTCAATACTCATCAAAGAAACAATATATATTTGAGTTTTAATTTTTGGGTTTCATTTAAGTTATACAATATTTTCCTTTTCGATTAAGACTCAATTCAGATGTCCCTTAAACCGAGGAAACTTTTGAATATTATAAGGAAAGTATTAGTTCGTTAAAGTACCATAAATAGCCGAAGGTTTCTCATGTTTCTGCACACAAAATCAATAACAAGGCATGAAGATGATTAGCCCAAGGGCTTCTTCCCTTTCACTTAGTTTCGTTTTTCTCTTCTCAATTTTATCATCAGCAGCTTCAGCTGATACCACTGAAGATTTTCTTCAGTGTCTCTCTAATCAGATAGATAACTCCACTGCTCAGGTTGTTTACACACCAACAAGTCCTTCCTACTTATCCATTTTGGAGTTTTCCATACAAAACCTGAGATTCTCTACACCTAACACTCCACAACCTGTAGCCATAGTCACACCATTGGATGAGTCTCATGTTCAAGCAACTATATACTGTTGTAGAGAACATNCGATAACTTTGAAAATTTACCTAAGCACTTGATTTTTTTTTTTGATCGATAAAACTAAAAAGAAACATTCATATTTATGTAAATCAAATTTTATAATTAAAAATATATGGGACACAAAAGGCAAAAAATCAGTTGATATATAATATATAAGGTATCAATTATTCATTTGGCTACGCAAAAAACCCAATGAAAAGTCAAAAGGTGATAATAGAGGTAAAATAGGTTAGAGTCGAAATTGATTGAGATCAGTGGTGTTTAATCTGAAACAGACCAATGAAGTGGTAAAAATACTCACAAAAATGATAAATCAACCACAAAAAATGTTAAATTTTTTTGTTATAAAATAATTCACAAAAATTATAAAAATATCTTTTAAAATAGTAAATTTTAGAAGTAAGATACCGAATTTTTTTAGGAATATAATTTGGTCAAGTCCTCCTTTCATAAGCCTAGACCCCTGTTTAGGGGTTGAACGTTCCACATTAGGTGTTGCTACACGTGCTGGAATATTCAAATCATCGCAGCTAAGGAAGATATTTTAGAGTGAATTAAATTCACCTCTCCTAAGGTTTGTCCAAATAATAGGTAGACCCCTCATGTATGAGAAATAACACTGATATCCCCCATCAATGGAGTAAATATTGGGTGTCACAGTTATACCACATCATTATACTGATATAATATAACTGTCCAATAACAAACTAATATATAGGTAAATGGATCCAACATAACTAAGTAACTGTTCTAAATTGTTTTCCCGCTCAAAAATATTATTTTCTTTACACGGCCCTCAATGTCAGATAACTCCACTAATCCACACTTGCTTTTCTCTTCTCTCCCTTACCTCTTTTTTTTTGTTTTTTTTTTCTCTCTATTCACTTTCTTTAAATTGTGCATGTAAAAAAAATAAAAAATAAAATTATTATTNTTTTTTTTTTTTTTTTTCTCTCTATTCACTTTATTTAAATTGTGCATGTAAAAAAAATAAAAAATAAAATTGTTATTTAAAATATAAATATTACAAGATCAATATTCAATTTTTGGTATTATATATATTTTCACGCATGATATTTAATTATAAACTTTTATATTCACTTTTTGATGCGCAAAATTAATAATTAGGGACTTGCTTAATATCATTTTTGTTTGAGTAATGTTATTGAAATCTAAAAAATTGACATAACCTGCTGACCTAATGAGTAATGCTAATGAATGATTTAGTTTCAAAACTATATATATTTCACGTGGAAAGACTTAGAAATTTTAGACATGAATGGGTAAATGTTTTACACATGAATTGGTAAATGTTTCACTCATGTTTTGGTCCCCAGCATGAAATATGTGTTTATATTTCCTGGAATATGAAGTCCTATAGTACATCACTATAACATTTTCCATTGGTTTGCCAAAAATTCATCCAAAACTGACTATCCGAGATAGTTAACCCCACTTTGAGAGAGTGGAGGTCATTGGTTCGAATCTGCTATCTAAGAAATCGTAATAATAATAAATAAATAAATAAATAAGAGAATCAATGAATAAATCTTTTTACTCGTATGACTTGGATGTTTTGTAATTTTTGAAAAAGTGATTCGATTAATAGGATTTGGTATAATTTTTATGAGATTGATATTCAAATGTTTCTTCTTAGAACATAAGAAAATGTTTTTTTCTTCGTTTTACATGCACCTATAAATTGGTTGAATCATTATATAGGGGTAGAAGCTAAAAGAGACTCAAGTGGAAATAGAGTGAGAATTGCATAATAAGAAGTACTTCTCTAATAAATCAGAGATGATAAATTTTGCCCTAAAAGATTAGCATGACTTGTACGTAAGGATGATACACATAAATTGAAAAATATTCCTAAAAAAAATCAGATTTGAATCCATATTATACTTTGTTTGAGAAGACATGAAATTAGATTGAAAAAATAAAAAATAATCAAAACTGAACTCATATTTACCCATCTCTCTCTCTCTCTCTCTCTATAAAAGAAGTAAAAAAAAATAAAATTTGAAATTAAACTTTCTTTCTCCGATAAAAAAACAAAAGCAAATGTTGAAAACTCTTTCTCGACAACACTAGCATATATTTTTTTTGACTCTTTCTTTCTCTCACATAACAAATAAAACATAAATTAATTTTGTAAAAATTTTAATACTAAAAAACAAGCATCATTTAATATTTTCGTTTTAAATCTCAAATTACCCTTGAGCCGCCCCTGAGCTCTGCCCTCTAGAACCTGGGAATATTTTTATAGCAGCTAGGTCGTTTAGTGTGGAAGAATTTTTTTTTTTTAATTATAGCAGTAGGTTGTAACGTGAAAGAACATGAATAGAACATATTGTTAAATGAACATCATTTTCTATGGCCCGGCTACATAGTCTATGACAAACGAATTTAAATAATTTCGGCGACTTTATAAGAATTTAAAAGAATAATGTCGGCGACTTTAATGTTTGTTGCTTTATATTTGTTTAATTTAATAATCGTTTGGTAAAGCAAATTCAAGATCATAATTAATGATGGAAAGTATAATTTACCTAAGCAGTCATATTTGAAAATTGCGGGATCTATAACTTTGAAAATATATATTGTCGTGATTTGTGTGCGATGAACAATAAAAGAAAAAAGAAAAATTTAAAGATGAACACAAGAATTTTACGTGGTTCGATAATTTGTCTATGTGTATGAAAGAGTGACGCTCCGACAACTGGTTCATGATCTTTGAACTTAGTGTACCTCTCCATATACTGAATATGAGCCACCTATTCTAACACATACAATAGACGTTTTATTATTATAGTTAATCAAAAAGTCAATTCAAATAAATTGAGAAAAGATTAGTTAAGGTATACATATACTGACTTAGACACTCTTGACTGTTAAATAAAAAAAAAAAATCAATTGAAGCAAAACCAATAGGTTGTAACAAGGTGGGGTTATTGTTCAAAGTAAATTGAAGGAGTAGGTGAAAACAAGAAAGAGATGTATCGTTAGTTTAGCTTAATTTTATGTACTGGACGGCCCCATGGTAAACGTCTATGCTCTTGCGTCTTTAAATGCTAATGTCATCGGCGCAAGCTTAGACACTCTATAACACAAAAAAAGAAGAAGATAATAATAACAATTTATTTTTCTAGGATTAAAAAATTTAATGTATAAATCGGCATAAGTAATTACAAATACTAATCTTAAATGCAATTAAATTAAAAAAAATATTCTTTGAACTTAATTTAGGGATCTAATCAACTATAACTGTTGGATTGAAAACGAGATACATCCAAATATTAAAACTCATAACAAATTTTCAATTAGAATAATACTGCACAATCCAAGTGAAACCCAAAAAGTTACAACCTAAATGCATATAATTCTTTAGATTAGTGAGTCTCATCAACTTTTTCAGTAGGATCCACTCATTTCAATACTCATCAAAGAAACAATATATATTTGAGTTTTAATTTTTGGGTTTCATTTAAGTTATACAATATTTTCCTTTTCGATTAAGACTCAATTCAGATGTCCCTTAAACCGAGGAAACTTTTGAATATTATAAGGAAAGTATTAGTTCGTTAAAGTACCATAAATAGCCGAAGGTTTCTCATGTTTCTGCACACAAAATCAATAACAAGGCATGAAGATGATTAGCCCAAGGGCTTCTTCCCTTTCACTTAGTTTCGTTTTTCTCTTCTCAATTTTATCATCAGCAGCTTCAGCTGATACCACTGAAGATTTTCTTCAGTGTCTCTCTAATCAGATAGATAACTCCACTGCTCAGGTTGTTTACACACCAACAAGTCCTTCCTACTTATCCATTTTGGAGTTTTCCATACAAAACCTGAGATTCTCTACACCTAACACTCCACAACCTGTAGCCATAGTCACACCATTGGATGAGTCTCATGTTCAAGCAACTATATACTGTTGTAGAGAACATGATATACAAATCAGAGTTCGTAGTGGTGGGCATGACTTTGAAGGTTTTTCTTACGTTTCTAATGTACCATTTGCCATCCTTGATCTAATAAACTTGCAATCAGTCAATGTCAATACTGAAGGAAACACGGTGTGGGTTCAAGCTGGAGCAACTCTAGGTGAACTTTATTACAATATTGTGAACAAGAGCAGGACACTTGCTTTTCCAGCAGGCAGTTCCCCTTCCATTGGTGTTGGCGGACACATTAGTGGGGGAGGGTTTGGTGTACTTCTACGTAAATTTGGTCTTGCTGTTGATCATGTTATTGATGCTCAAATAGTGGATGTCAATGGTATAATTCTTGACAGAGAATCAATGGGGGAAGACCTCTTTTGGGCTATAAGAGGAGGTGGAGGTGCTAGTTTTNAGTGGTAAAAATACTCACAAAAATGATAAATCAACCACAAAAAATGTTAAATTTTTTTGTTATAAAATAATTCACAAAAATTATAAAAATATCTTTTAAAATAGTAAATTTTAGAAGTAAGATACCGAATTTTTTTAGGAATATAATTTGGTCAAGTCCTCCTTTCATAAGCCTAGACCCCTGTTTAGGGGTTGAACGTTCCACATTAGGTGTTGCTACACGTGCTGGAATATTCAAATCATCGCAGCTAAGGAAGATATTTTAGAGTGAATTAAATTCACCTCTCCNGAAATTAGATTGAAAAAATAAAAAATAATCAAAACTGAACTCATATTTACCCATCTCTCTCTCTCTCTCTCTCTATAAAAGAAGTAAAAAAAAATAAAATTTGAAATTAAACTTTCTTTCTCCGATAAAAAAACAAAAGCAAATGTTGAAAACTCTTTCTCGACAACACTAGCATATATTTTTTTTGACTCTTTCTTTCTCTCACATAACAAATAAAACATAAATTAATTTTGTAAAAATTTTAATACTAAAAAACAAGCATCATTTAATATTTTCGTTTTAAATCTCAAATTACCCTTGAGCCGCCCCTGAGCTCTGCCCTCTAGAACCTGGGAATATTTTTATAGCAGCTAGGTCGTTTAGTGTGGAAGAATTTTTTTTTTTTAATTATAGCAGTAGGTTGTAACGTGAAAGAACATGAATAGAACATATTGTTAAATGAACATCATTTTCTATGGCCCGGCTACATAGTCTATGACAAACGAATTTAAATAATTTCGGCGACTTTATAAGAATTTAAAAGAATAATGTCGGCGACTTTAATGTNAATAAAAAATAAAATTGTTATTTAAAATATAAATATTACAAGATCAATATTCAATTTTTGGTATTATATATATTTTCACGCATGATATTTAATTATAAACTTTTATATTCACTTTTTGATGCGCAAAATTAATAATTAGGGACTTGCTTAATATCATTTTTGTTTGAGTAATGTTATTGAAATCTAAAAAATTGACATAACCTGCTGACCTAATGAATAATGCTAATGAATGATTTAGTTTCAAAACTATATATATTTCACATGCAAAGACTTAGAAATTTTAGACATGAATGGGTAAATGTTCTACACATGAATTGGTAAATGTTTCACTCATGTTTTGGTCCCCAGCATGAAATATGTGTTTATATTTCCTGGAATATGAAGTCCTATAGTACATCACTATAACATTTTCCATTGGTTTGCCAAAAATTCATCCAAAACTGACTATCCGAGATAGTTAACCCCACTTTGAGAGAGTGGAGGTCATTGGTTCGAATCTGCTATCTAAGAAATCGTAATAATAATAAATAAATAAATAAATAAGAGAATCAATGAATAAATCTTTTTACTCGTATGACTTGGATGTTTTGTAATTTTTGAAAAAGTGATTCGATTAATAGGATTTGGTATAATTTTTATGAGATTGATATTCAAATGTTTCTTCTTAGAACATAAGAAAATGTTTTTTTCTTCGTTTTACATGCACCTATAAATTGGTTGAATCATTATATAGGGGTAGAAGCTAAAAGAGACTCAAGTGGAAATAGAGTGAGAATTGCATAATAAGAAGTACTTCTCTAATAAATCAGAGATGATAAATTTTGCCCTAAAAGATTAGCATGACTTGTACGTAAGGATGATACACATAAATTGAAAAATATTCCTAAAAAAAAATCGGATTTGAATCCATATTATACTTTGTTTGAGAAGACATGCAATTAGATTGAAAAAATAAAAAATAATCAAAACTCAACTCATATTTACCCATCTCTCTCTCTCTCTCTCTATAAAAGAAGTAAAAAAAAATAAATTTGAAATTAAATTTTCTTTCTCCGATAAAAACCAAAAGCAAATGTTGAAAACTCTTTCTCGACAACACTAGCATATATTTTTTTTGTCTCTTTCTTTCTCTCATATAACAAATTAAACATAAATTAATTTTTTAAAAATTTTAATACTAAAAAACAAGCATCATTTAATATTTTCGTTTTAAATCTCAAATTACCCTTGAGCCGCCCCTGAGCCGCCCCTGAGCTCAGCCCTCTAGAACCTGAGAATATTTTTATAGCAGCTAGGTCGTTTAGTGTGGAGGAATTTTTTTTTTTTTTTTAATTATAGCAGTAGGTTGTAAAGTGAAAGAACATGAATAGAACATATTGTTAAATGAACATCATTTTCTATGGCCCGGCTACATAGTCTATGACAAACGAATTTAAATAATTTCGGCGACTTTATAAGAATTTAAAAGAATAATGTCGGCGACTTTAATGTTTGTTGCTTTATATTTGTTTAATTTAATAATCGTTTGGTAAAGCAAATTCAAGATCATAATTAATGATGGAAAGTATAATTTACCTAAGCAGTCATATTTGAAAATTGCGGGATCTATAACTTTGAAAATATATATTGTCGTGATTTGTGTGCGATGAACAATAAAAGAAAAAAGAAAAATTTAAAGATGAACACAAGAATTTTACGTGGTTCGATAATTTGTCTATGTGTATGAAAGAGTGACGCTCCGACAACTGGTTCATGATCTTTGAACTTAGTGTACCTCTCCATATACTGAATATGAGCCACCTATTCTAACACATACAATAGACGTTTTATTATTATAGTTAATCAAAAAGTCAATTCAAATAAATTGAGAAAAGATTAGTTAAGGTATACATATACTGACTTAGACACTCTTGACTGTTAAATAAAAAAAAAAAATCAATTGAAGCAAAACCAATAGGTTGTAACAAGGTGGGGTTATTGTTCAAAGTAAATTGAAGGAGTAGGTGAAAACAAGAAAGAGATGTATCGTTAGTTTAGCTTAATTTTATGTACTGGACGGCCCCATGGTAAACGTCTATGCTCTTGCGTCTTTAAATGCTAATGTCATCGGCGCAAGCTTAGACACTCTATAACACAAAAAAAGAAGAAGATAATAATAACAATTTATTTTTCTAGGATTAAAAAATTTAATGTATAAATCGGCATAAGTAATTACAAATACTAATCTTAAATGCAATTAAATTAAAAAAAATATTCTTTGAACTTAATTTAGGGATCTAATCAACTATAACTGTTGGATTGAAAACGAGATACATCCAAATATTAAAACTCATAACAAATTTTCAATTAGAATAATACTGCACAATCCAAGTGAAACCCAAAAAGTTACAACCTAAATGCATATAATTCTTTAGATTAGTGAGTCTCATCAACTTTTTCAGTAGGATCCACTCATTTCAATACTCATCAAAGAAACAATATATATTTGAGTTTTAATTTTTGGGTTTCATTTAAGTTATACAATATTTTCCTTTTCGATTAAGACTCAATTCAGATGTCCCTTAAACCGAGGAAACTTTTGAATATTATAAGGAAAGTATTAGTTCGTTAAAGTACCATAAATAGCCGAAGGTTTCTCATGTTTCTGCACACAAAATCAATAACAAGGCATGAAGATGATTAGCCCAAGGGCTTCTTCCCTTTCACTTAGTTTCGTTTTTCTCTTCTCAATTTTATCATCAGCAGCTTCAGCTGATACCACTGAAGATTTTCTTCAGTGTCTCTCTAATCAGATAGATAACTCCACTGCTCAGGTTGTTTACACACCAACAAGTCCTTCCTACTTATCCATTTTGGAGTTTTCCATACAAAACCTGAGATTCTCTACACCTAACACTCCACAACCTGTAGCCATAGTCACACCATTGGATGAGTCTCATGTTCAAGCAACTATATACTGTTGTAGAGAACATGATATACAAATCAGAGTTCGTAGTGGTGGGCATGACTTTGAAGGTTTTTCTTACGTTTCTAATGTACCATTTGCCATCCTTGATCTAATAAACTTGCAATCAGTCAATGTCAATACTGAAGGAAACACGGTGTGGGTTCAAGCTGGAGCAACTCTAGGTGAACTTTATTACAATATTGTGAACAAGAGCAGGACACTTGCTTTTCCAGCAGGCAGTTCCCCTTCCATTGGTGTTGGCGGACACATTAGTGGGGGAGGGTTTGGTGTACTTCTACGTAAATTTGGTCTTGCTGTTGATCATGTTATTGATGCTCAAATAGTGGATGTCAATGGTATAATTCTTGACAGAGAATCAATGGGGGAAGACCTCTTTTGGGCTATAAGAGGAGGTGGAGGTGCTAGTTTTGGCGTCATTTTGGCATGGAAACTAAACTTAGTTACTGTTCCAGAGAATGTGACCTTTTGCAGGGTAAATAGAACATTGGAAAACAATGCAACCAAGCTTGTACATCAATGGCAATCTATAGCTGACAAGGTTGATGAAGACCTTTTTATGAGAGTATTCATTAGGCTTGAAAATACTGATCAACTTGGAAACAAAACAGTCGATGCTTTGTTCACTACATCCTTCCTTGGTGGCATTGATACATTACTTCCTTTAATGGGTGAAGTGTTTCCAGAATTAGGTTTGGCGAGAGAAAACTGTATGGAAGTGAGTTGGATTGAAGTATTCCTCTATTACGAAGGTATAGTTCCCGAATCACTTGAAGTATTGTTGAATAGGACTTTCATCTATAAAGGAAATTTTAAAGTAAAAACAGATTATGTGAAGACGCCCATTTCTGAAAGTGCACTCGTAGGAATATGGGAAATGTTGAAGGAAGAAGAAGTTGGCGTTGCTTTTCTAGAGTTGACTCCTTATGGTGGAAAAATGAGTGAGATTTCGGAGTCTGCAACCCCTTTCCCCCACAGAGTTGGAAACCTATACCAAATTGAATACCGATTGCGTTGGACAGAAGCAGGGACGACGGTTTCAGAAATGCATATCAATTGGCTCCAAAGGTTTTACAATTATACTGCTCCCTATGTTTCAAGCAATCCGAGAGAAGCCTATATCAATTATAGAGATATAGATATAGGAGTAAATGATGACAACACGAGTTATGCACAAGCAAGCATTTGGGGCACAAAATATTTCAAGAACAACTTTGATAGACTGGTGGAAGTGAAGACCTTAGTTGACCCCAACAATTTCTTCAGAAATGAGCAGAGTATTCCATCTTTGTCATCTAGGGAATTGATAACCACCTTTGAAGAAGGAGAAGACTATATGGTAATTTAGAATCATTTCAAACTTGATAAAGTTCAATCATCTACTATTATATTCATTTTGACCTTATTGGCAGGTTTCTATGTGAATCCTATACATAAGGCCAAGTGAAACTAACAGTGGAATATTGAACATGATTAGTATCTAAATATTCTATGAATTAGAGCATAAGGTGCCTTATAAGTGCTATTGTGAAATAAGTTGTAATGCAAGTGATGTTTGGAATGAATGGTACTATCTTTTACTACTTGATCTACTTGTGTCATTAAGAATTAAGAACCATACAACCTGTCAAACATTTTTTATGTTTTTTTCAACTACAAAATGTCCATTTCAAACCTAAGGCAAGACATGTAAATCTTAGACAATGAATATATATATATATATATATATATATATATATAGAGAGAGAGAGAGAGAGAGAGAGAGAGAGAGAGAGAGAGAGAGAGAGAGAGAGAGAGAGAGTTGAATACCCTAAGCATGCGTTGGAGTTATATAGCACATAAAAAGGAGCACAAGAGCATTGTTTAAGACTGAATACCTCTCTCGAACTGTCCTAACATATATTTAAGGATGTGCAGCCATGCATCTATTTTGTTTACTACTTTTTGCTTGTACACTCATGTTCACTTGAAAACATATAATACCAAAAAAACGAAGAGTAATATTTATTAACTATGTGTGTACAACAAATATACTATTCTATATAGAAACTAAAAACACGACCAAAAACAACGTACCAACTAAGTAGAGACGGAAAGATTCAATAACAGATAGGTATCCTATTCAAACTCTCTCTTATTGTATTAGCCCCTATCTATAAGGCACATTCTACGAATAAACCATTGTCTTTCAAATGCATAATATTATTTTCTTAACAAAGTATCCTATTTCCTAGTAAAATAGTACAAGTTTTAGCAGGTAAGTGTGAACGTAATAAAATATTATAACTTTTATTTGGTTTTTTGTTTTTTTGGACAGAACATGCACAGAAGAAACACACACAACAATCCACACGGCAAAGGTCAACACACACATAGAAAGAGACTCACAAACCAATTCTTCTTATAAGAAATATTATAACTTTTAGTCTTTGACCAAATTCCATTATTATTATTCAAGACTTTTGAATCAAAACCCTTCTTATCAGATAGTATTCGGTCTGTAAATATTTATTTATTCTTATACCGTTAGATCTTTAATTGTAATTTTAAGTTTAAAAATTTCAATCACTATATAATTCACAGAAATAAATAACATGATTCAAAATTTGATTAACATTTGGTCGTCAGATTAAATTCTACAGTCAAATATATGTCATTTTTTATTTTTTTGGTGTTCAACAATATTATAGTACGAATACAAACAATAGTATTTCAATTTAATCAATCTTTTTGTTAATAAAATATAATAAATCTATAACATAATTAGATGTGTCAATGCTTACGAATGACAAATTTTATCCTTCACCGTAAACAACAAATGAAATGTTTAAACAAATTAAAGAAATACCTAAAAAAATGATAAATTAGATCTTCCAAAAGAGATAGAATAAATCAATAATTAGACTTAATAAGAAATAAAATAAAAATTTATTATTCGACATATAATTTATTATCTAATTTAATTATAAATATAATTTAATTTATAGAAAAAATATTATTTAAATATGTTCACATTGGCACTTCATGCTAAAGCGGGAGAAATATTTCATTCCGTTATGCTTGAGCAAAGGTAAAGTCCAAATTTTTTGGAAGCATAAAAAGAAAAGACTAAAACTAGAGGATGGTGGTTTGGTCAGCAGCTACAATTAATCAAAACTTTGGGGAACATTTACACTTGCTACTGCGGTTTATGTCTTTTGAAGGATGAAAAACTATACAATTCTAAAAAATATATATAGAAATGTTATGACCCTCTTAAACAAGATTTTGTATTGTGAGGGACGAAATCAGTTTTTTGTCTCGATGGGGCCAGTAAGAACCAATCAAAAGAAGTGTAGTGTTTTAAATTATATTAAATTGTATCATTCAAAAAATTATTATTAAAATCAATTTAATACGGTAAATTTAAGTCATAGAATTTAGAAATTAATTCATACTTATATGTCGGTTAATTTGACAAAATAGTATGATTTATTACTTCCTTTACTTATGACATAATGTACTAATTACGTATTTTATAACATCACAAATATTAGTTTCACATTATCATCATAAAAATTAGTTATTAGTGAGAACATTACTAATGATATCAATCAGGTTTCTAATCTAATTTTGCAATACCCTTCCATTTTTTTTTTCCTTTTGGTCATCAAGCTCATCGTATTCTCTTCATCTATAACAAAAGCACTGGTTTGATTAATGTCTTTCATTTGGTTATCAAGGTTGGGTCATTAAAATCATTGAATATACTAAAATGTTTACTAGATACAAACATTTTTAAAAATATAGAAAATTTTCGACAGCCCCTTTGGTCTCCATATAGTTCCGTCCCAGTGTATCGCATCGTATACAAGCTTGCACTACGGAAACTGTCGATTTTGATAGCTCTCTTCAACATAGTGTTTATTACGAACTTTGGGTAACTGCCATACCTTATTATGGAAAAAGATCCCACCCTTTTTTTTTCCATTAGATTTTGGGGTAAAGGGAATGACTCCACTCCTCAGGTCTCATTCCAAACCGGGCTCCATTCAACTCAATCACTTGGCATGGGTATAGGGAAATTTGACCTACCAACTGCAGGCTCGGGTGGGAGAAAGAAGATGAAATCAACTCAACCAACTCATCTTTCTTTCGATGCTTATCACAAGCACCCCACCCCACACGAAACATGCTTAAGGTTCTTTCTTAGTTGTTGGACGTAATAACTAGCCCTGCTACATCATAACACCGATACTCGTTGTCCCTATTACCATCCTCATACCCTGAGGTGCATATTCCACACAAACATTCCTGCCCGTCTGCTACTTTACATCATGCCCTCGTTTCTCGCAATGAGAAAAGAAAATATACGCTTACCACAGGAAGTGCTATACAGCCATGGCAAAGTCGTATAAAGAACGATTGGTCTCATTGACCTATTACCTAGCAGTTAACCTGAACAAACTTATATATTCTGGTCTATATACAGTATCTTCTCGAAGATTATCGATCCTCCCTCCGAACAGCATTGGGATCAGAAATCATGTCCATCATCATCTTCTCAGGTGAGTCCTCCCAACTGGCAAATGTTTTCATGTCAACCTGCAAAATGGGGCAAGAAAAATGGTGATAATACTGCCGTAGCTCATGGATGCAAATACCCAAGAGTATGCAAAATGCCCAAAATTTGGTTACCTTTCGTCTTTGCTCAGTGAATAGTTCTTCTCTCTTCTTATAAGAAGTTTGAATTTCCATGGCTGTTTTCCCTCCCAATCCCCATACTTCCACCTCTAAAACTCGAGCTTCAAATGGTAAGTACCCCTGCACCACACCAATTGACATTTTACATTCATGACCCCAATTTGAAGCTAAAATGGACAAACAATTTACAATAAAACCAGTTACAACTTAAACAGCCCTTATTTCTTGTGGTTTAGAAACTAAACAAAGGGGATTGGCTTAATAGTGAATGTAAGGAGGCAGCTAATATCACCCCTATGGCAGCAAACCTAAAATTAAATATCAGTGCTTTCGAGGAACAAGGAAATGGTGAAATCAAGCAAATAATTTCTATTTTTACCAACAATAATATTACCACCGCTTGAATGTCCTAAAAAACCTACCTGACTGGGGAAAATGGAACCAGGATGGTAAGTTTTATCAACCACATGATGACGAACGGTCACTCTAGCAAAATCCTCATCCATAAATATTCTCTCATTCCCAATAGATCCTCCAAAAGCAATTCCAATGGGCTTTGGGTGAGGGTCATATAATCGACCAGTTGGATGTAAGTGGCTATAGACAAAGTTTTTCTCCTTCCCTGTTGAAAACAAATGTTTAGTTAAGTATCACAAAGGTCATTTAAATATATTATCTTTTCACAAGTATGCTTCTGAATTACAAAATTTAAGAGAAAACTACTGAACAAATCTAATTTGCATACCCAAAGAGGCGAACACATGAAAGACTGGACTTATAGCATATAGGCTGCCAGAGGTTCCGTAGAACACATCCTTATTTTCAAAACCCTGATGAGTGAGTGCAGCAATAATCCATTTCCGGGTATCCTTATCATCTGGATTAGAATTTCCAGAAGTAGCACCAATTAGCATTAGAATCGGACCAGTATAACCATCAACATTCGACCAGAATCTGTTTAGACCCCTCCCATGAAGTGATGACCTACATGGTTCAAAAGAGATGCCAGAATTCCACAAAATTCAAAGAGTTCTCACTTCTTAAACTGCCCCAGCTCAGAAAATAGATGCAGCATTCGCATTTCTTAAACAGCCTCTGTTCAGAAAATAGATGCAGTATTCTCATTTCTAAACTGCATCTGTTCAGAAAATAGATGCAGCAATCTACAGCCAAAATGTTTAAAAGACTTTTAAGAGAATTCAACTTGCTCAGAATTCAATAGACGTTAATTTTAGACTGCCACACATTTTAACAACAAAAGAACACTGTTACCTTGGGAGATTAACCGTGTGTGTGTGTGTGTGAGAGAGAGAGAGAGAGAGAGAGAGATGCAACTTTAGTGTCCTTGGTAATGTTCACCAACGGCACATGCTCATCATGCTTGCCATATATAAAGACCACATGGCACTCAGTTTTAGATATATTCATAACTCTGATTTGGAGCAGATAAAGCTAAGGACATATCACCAGTGTAAAAGTTGCCATGCAAGGTATCTAATCCAAAGAAGGCTTTGCTGAGAGAGAACACATCTAACAGCAGACTTTTGGTCAAAATCAATAGTGTATCTGGAATGTAGGAGCGAAGATTAGTTTCTTATCATTTAATGAGAATCTTGTGTTTCAAAAATGGCGGGCAACATAATCCTTATGTACAGTCCACCCTATCCAACTCTCAGGCACTAAGTATGGATGATTACCATAAGATACACCCAACATATCAAAAGATTTCCATTCTTGAAAACACAAACTTTTCCAAACCCAGAAACTCGTCAATAGTAGAAACTCCATACAGTTGATCTTTTGAACCCACTTCAAACCATGATGAAGCTGGCACCTACACATCATTTTAATCTCACAAGGAGGGTTTCATGGATTTTAACACAATCTCAACAAGGAAGATATTGCAAGTAACATTTATTGCATGAATCAGCTAGAGTACAAGAACTTGGATTAACTACACTTTGCTCTCTTCAACTATGGTTTCTGTTTAGCTTTGCCTCCTCAACTATTGAACTGAACACGTAGCATCCTCAACTATTTAGATTCAGAACACTGCACACAAATTGTCAAGCATTCTTAATTTTTGGACAAAAACTCGAATCAATAGATGAAGAGGCAAAGCTAAACCAGAGCCATATTCTAAGGAGAGGAAGTGTATTTGACCCTAAGATATTCTATGTTGAAATTCTTTAAGAGTACCGTGTACTAGACTTAAAAGAAATACATGCAACTACATAGTTAAGATCAGTCAAAAGGAAAGAGGGCAAACCGATAAAGTATGTTTTCATTTGTTGCATCAGTATCACTGGGGAAACATGCCTTTAAAATCTCCTCCTTCATAGAACCTTTAAGAGTAAGGGAAAGGGCCCAGGCCCTTCCGGGAGTNCAACGGCACATGCTCATCATGCTTGCCATATATAAAGACCACATGGCACTCAGTTTTAGATATATTCATAACTCTGATTTGGAGCAGATAAAGCTAAGGACATATCACCAGTGTAAAAGTTGCCATGCAAGGTATCTAATCCAAAGAAGGCTTTGCTGAGAGAGAACACATCTAACAGCAGACTTTTGGTCAAAATCAATAGTGTATCTGGAATGTAGGAGCGAAGATTAGTTTCTTATCATTTAATGAGAATCTTGTGTTTCAAAAATGGCGGGCAACATAATCCTTATGTACAGTCCACCCTATCCAACTCTCAGGCACTAAGTATGGATGATTACCATAAGATACACCCAACATATCAAAAGATTTCCATTCTTGAAAACACAAACTTTTCCAAACCCAGAAACTCGTCAATAGTAGAAACTCCATACAGTTGATCTTTTGAACCCACTTCAAACCATGATGAAGCTGGCACCTACACATCATTTTAATCTCACAAGGAGGGTTTCATGGATTTTAACACAATCTCAACAAGGAAGATATTGCAAGTAACATTTATTGCATGAATCAGCTAGAGTACAAGAACTTGGATTAACTACACTTTGCTCTCTTCAACTATGGTTTCTGTTTAGCTTTGCCTCCTCAACTATTGAACTGAACACGTAGCATCCTCAACTATTTAGATTCAGAACACTGCACACAAATTGTCAAGCATTCTTAATTTTTGGACAAAAACTCGAATCAATAGATGAAGAGGCAAAGCTAAACCAGAGCCATATTCTAAGGAGAGGAAGTGTATTTGACCCTAAGATATTCTATGTTGAAATTCTTTAAGAGTACCGTGTACTAGACTTAAAAGAAATACATGCAACTACATAGTTAAGATCAGTCAAAAGGAAAGAGGGCAAACCGATAAAGTATGTTTTCATTTGTTGCATCAGTATCACTGGGGAAACATGCCTTTAAAATCTCCTCCTTCATAGAACCTTTAAGAGTAAGGGAAAGGGCCCAGGCCCTTCCGGGAGTCAGAAGATTGGTGTTACACACCGTTGTTGAAGAAACATCATTCAAAGATGAGCATGGTGACTCCAGTTTGTCCTGCCATTAATGAAGATTCCACAATTAGCATCCACAACATTTTGCATGATAGTCATCCTTCTTGATCTTGTTCATTAAATAAAGCCTAATAGTATAACCATATTCATGCACAATGAGTGTGTAAAGGCACAATGCTAAGAAACAATAGAACCGATAGCTGTACCCAGTATCTAATTATTTTTTTTTCATTTTATATAAATACATCCACTTTGAACAAAACAGTAACTAATTAATGAGAAACCTGTGATGTCACAAATGAACAGGGCCAATCGAGGATTGTTTGCTTGTTAAAGAAAAAATCAGCAAAGCATGCAGTCATCGGGAAAATCTTGGTTATACCCTTCCTAACTGATAGATGACACAATAAACTTAAATTGGGAATATATAAAGCATTATTAATCCATTACTTCAACAAGAGCTACAACTTGGAAATAGGGTGAATATAATGGTGGAATCAAGTATAGAGAAAATTGCAAAATGCACATCAAGAAGAAGAAATGCATACAATGAAGTCAAGAGGAAGAAATATAGCACCTCATGAGCTACGAAATCACGGAGTCTAGCATGAATGAATTGCAATAAGCAATCAGTAAGGTTTGGCACTGTCTTCAAGGCCCACATATGAAATTTTCTGGATGGAAGTTCTATATCCAAGCCTGATATGTCACCATTCCATACATCTAAGTCACCATCATGATCGGTGCATGACAAAACAGCTGATTGGACTAAATGATTTATATCTGGAAGACAATAATTTCCTTTTCCTTCAGAAGACCTCAGATTTTGAGAATCCCATGACATAACCCAACACATTGAGAGAAGCATCAGCACATCAGAGGGACATAAGGATCCACTCATCTTGCAATCATCGTCATCAGTTTCAAACCGCAATTTTGCAGGGAGACCTGCCTTCACAACTGTAGCTTCATACAATCTGGATAAGTTATTGAATGAAGTTGAAGCAGCTGTCCTCCCACAGCACCTGGTATAACCCCTCAAGAACTCAATCCAACAAAGTCCTCCTTTTTCAGCAATGAAAAATAGGTCAACAAGAGAATGTCCCAGATGATTCAACAACGTTGGAAACTCTTTTGGCATTTTGATTGTTTCACATGTGGGGATTTCATAGGTCAATTCAAAACATCGCTGAAACCAATGGACAAGCAATTAACAACTATGTAATTTTATTCATGCGTCCTTCATTAATCTTCTCATCGAATCAAAAATTGAAAGTTTAGCATAGTTTTGAAAGACAATCTTAGCTGTTTTGTATATTCTTCAAAATTAGAGAACAACAATGATATTGATGCTGCATTTCGGAGCTTGGAGTCCAGGACTTTGGAAATGGAATTGGACATAAATAAGTTCAATTTCTCAACTAACCTCTCCTCAATCCAATTATAATACCTAAATTCATGCTGCCAAACACAGCATAAAAGTTCATCAATATCGCTAAGAATCAATTTGCAACAACTACTCTGTTTGCTAACAAAGAACCGTAATTCGATTAACTCTGATTGTCTTCATTCAAATACAATTAAATTCCATATAAATCATAAGTGAATCTAGGGTCACTGATACGGTAAAGAAACCAAAGCAAAAGCAGCATTACAAATTCAATAAAAGATACAAGACACTCAGAGAGGTTTACGAGATGATAAATCTTCATTTTGCAGGCGATTTCTCCATGCACAATTTATTTATGCTTTCTCAGTTACCAAATGAAGGTCTAGTTGTGTTGATGTAGATTAATTACCTTGAGAGAACCGAGGGGAATAGCCTTAGTTTGGGGATCGGCGATTGCAGAGAAAGCTTTCTGAAGCACGGGCAGAGCTCCTGTCGATGCCGCTAAGGCTTCGACCTCCCGTTGCTCCGGCGACGACGCTTGCTCTGCCGATGACGATTGCCCCATAACTGGATCTTCGATTCTATGCGAGAGAGAGAGCGAGAGAGTTTCTCTTCGTTCCAGGGGAAAACTGCCACGTAACCCCCCACGAAGGTGCTTTGACGTTTGGGTAGAGATGAGGTGGACTTTGTATTGATTGCTTATAACTTACTTCAAGAACTAATCTTAACCGTTAATGCTTCATCGGAGATTGCTGATTCATAGGGTAGGTCTTGAATGTTGACATACCTTTATTGCATAAAAGTAGACCCCACTTTATCATGTTTGTACACGTGGACGGTTTGTGTTATAGGATCTATACTAAAACATCTAGCCGACAATAGCAAATCAAATCTTGAAGTTTAGTGTCTTTAATTAACTTTTTGTTAATGTCATAACCAACTTTTTAATACTGTCTCTTCCACTTGCTCACTTCCACAAATCTCAAGTGTCTTCAATTCTCTCTCTCTCTCTCTCTCTCTCTCTCTCTCTCTCTGTTGCAGAAGGTGAAGCAGAGGAACGATGGGCTCTGTTTCGTTGAATATTGGTGATGGAACGGCCAGATTCAAAAGGGCTACGCTGTGTTCTTCAGCTGTAAATGTTCTCATGCTCTTCTCTGTAATCACCACCAATCTCTTTGCATTGTACGCATTCACTTCATCCCCGAAGCACCACCAAGATCACCCACTTCACCACACTCACAAGAACATCTCTCTCATCTCACAACAAGTCTCCTTGATCCTCAGAGAGATCGATTCTTCTCAGAAAAAACTTACCCAGATGGAGAAAGAGATCTTAGGATATGAAAGCATTGATCTTTCGAGACCCAACATGGCAAATGAGCTCAAATTGTTTCTCCAACACCACCAGCTTCCACTCGGGAAAGATTCAAGAACTGGGATCACTGAAATGGTGGCTTCTGTGGGCCATTCTTGCGAGAAATCTGTGGATTTACTGTCTCAGTACATGAATTACAAGGTCAATGGACCTTGTCCAGACGATTGGAGCCTTGCCCAGAAGCTGATTTTGCGTGGATGTGAGCCTTTGCCACGAAGGAGATGCTTTCCAAAGACTATTCCTAAGGTGGGTTTACAATCTTTTCCTATTTCACTTTGGAAAAATGTTAGTGATAAGATTTTTAGCTGGAGTGGTCTTGGTTGCAAGAATTTAGAGTGCCTGAATAGTAAGAAACTGAATAGAGATTGTGCTGGTTGCTTTGATATTGTTAAGGGATATGAGACTCAGAAGTATGTTAAGGCTAGGAGTAAAAATGATTTCCTTATTGATGATGTATTGGTTATGGGAAGTGATGGAATCAGAATTAGTTTTGATATTGGTGGTGGGTCTGGGACTTTTGCTGCGAGAATGGCAGAAAGGAATGTGACAGTAATCACTGCCACTTTGAATGTTGATGCTCCGGTTAGCGAATTCATCGCTGCCAGAGGGGTTTTTCCATTGTATTTGAGCTTAGATCATAGATTCCCCTTTTATGATAACATGTTTGATTTGATTCATGCGGCGAATGGATTGGATGTTGGGAGCCGCCCTGAGAAATTGGAGTTCCTAATGTTTGATATTGATAGGATTCTGAGGGCTGGTGGATTGTTTTGGTTGGACAACTTCTATTGTCCCAATGATGATAAGAAGAATGCTCTCACACGTTTGATTGAACGATTTGGGTATAAGAAACTGAAATGGATTGTGGGAGAGAAAATAAATGGTCCAGGGAAATCAGAGGTTTATTTATCAGCTGTTCTACAGAAACCAGCAAGAGTATGATGGTTAAAATCTTTTCCTAAATTCTTGGGAAGGTAAGAATAGTGTTTCTAGTCGTAGTTTTTGTTGCACAGAATTTTGTGAGTTCATAACTTTAGTATCATGGAATTTCTTTGCAATGTGGAATAAGTGAAGTGCATTGATTGTTTCTTTTCCCCAATGTAGCAGTATAGGATGATCAGTTCTGCAATTTAGAAGTTGTCATATCTTTTTATTATGTCATTTTACTGCACTTGTCTGGATATCGAACTTTTCTGAAGTTGTATTTGACAGTTAAGCCTTCATCTGCATCAATTCTCCAATTGCAGCTTGTGAGATTTTAGAAGTGAAATAACCCTTTATCTGCCTCTTTGTAGCTGCATTGGATCTCTGGTAAGGGGGCTTCTTGTAGCCGCTTAATTGTGCTGTTTCAGTTATATTTTACGAAGTCCTGTTGTCTTTAGTGTGGTTCCATGATGAACTATTTGATGATTTGGAGTACACTAATTGAAATAGCGAGTTCTTCTTTGATTAGTCGAGATCAGTAGAACTTGATACAAGTGTGCTAAAGCCCCGAAGAAGAATGCCTGTAGTGACTAGTGACCATCAATCTAAAATCTGTTGAAGGCTATAGTTTGTCATGTTAATTCTCCTGCAGTGTCTCTGCATTCTCTCAGTCTGTACTGCGGTTTAGACACTGTATAAACCACCTGTGTTGCTTCTTAAATCTTCAGTCTGTGAGAATTGTAGGCCTTTGCTGCTTAATGTTGGTCTTACAAATCATGTAGGTAAATTACGGTGAATTCTGTTTAGCATATTCACTCAAAGTTGTTGCTGTTAAACCTTTGGGATGTTTGTTTAAGGGTCCAATTGTCCTATTTGGCTGATGAATTGTCCTAAATAAGGGAAGCATTGCTATGACACATGAAAATAGTCTGATATTGAACATCCATTATAGGTAAAGACTGATTTTCTTTTAGTTCTCTCCTTCATCTTTGCCGTCTTCATTTTATCCCTTAATTCATTTTAAAGTGCATCAGTTTAGGTTTTTTCTTTTATTTTCACCGATGATGATACGTTGATGCCCATCCTCTTCCACAGAGTTTCTTCAGAAAGCTCAAAGGGTGTTTTTGTGGGTAGCGGGGAATAGCTATTGGACTGGATTTGTCGTAAAATTCAGATTATTTATTTCGTTTCAACTTGCCCCTCGTGAGTTGAGAGACACTGTATCTCAGAGGCGGCCCAACAGTAAGAAAAAAAAAGTTTGGGCTTTAGACCCCATTTCTATAGAAGGCACCAAATTTTTATATAACTTAAATAGCCCATTGGAAAAATTAAATCCATAAATATTTTAAGCCCAATAAAAAGGCCTCATAAATACACAAGCCCAATCAAAAAAAATTAATTCAATCATTTAGGCCCATAATCCAACCTAAACATTAAAAACCCAAAAATTAGAAATAAAAAAAAAAACTAATGTTAAAAACAAAATTATCAACTCAAAAGATGAACCATTTCTCTCTCTCTCTCTCTCTCTCTCTCTACAGGCCAAACACCCAACTAAAATGAATCTCAAAAAAAAATATTTGGATAAATTTGTGACTAGTAATAAAAAAATTCTAATCAAAAGTTTAGAAGAAAATTTTGAAGATGACAAAGTAGATAATAAAATTGAAAATAATACCAAGTGTGTTGAGCTTTAAACCGTGTAGATTTGTGCGGGGTTAATTTGTGCATGTCATGATAAAAAAAAATAAAAAATAAAAAAATAGAAGATAATGACATAGAAAATATTAAAAATAATAATGAAATGGAAGATAATAAAATAGAAGATACTGAGAAAGAAAATTTTGAAATAAAATTAACAATTTTTGTAACAGTTGTTTCTATAGAAAAAAAAATTCAAATTAAAATTTATAAAATTTTACTTGTGATCGACTATGTCATAAGAGAGATTAATTGGAGTAACGATATTGTCAATTGACAAAGTTATCAAAGTCAAACTTGAAAATAAAATTTTAATTACTATTTCTGCAATTCAAAAAGTTAAAAAAAAAAAAATTATACTAAATGTATAAGTTCTCATTCAAAAAAATATTGTTTTAGGCCTCGAATTGCCTTGAGCCGCCCTGTGTATTTGGGTAACTGACATCTTTAACCCATGGAGACCAAAAATTATCTCTGCCTAGCCACAAACAACTGAGGCAGCATGAGAGCATTCTGTATCACTATGGGTGTATGGTTGTAGCAACTAATGAACTAGTCGTCGTCCCCTATATATTGTGCTGTTAAGAAGCTGCATTCCCTCTTCATCCATATGCTGAACTCCAGTTAGAGATAGAATTCTGAGGCAGCAGACATAGCCAACAAATTCCCTGCACAGATTGCGACCTAGACAGGGTTGACTAGGCCATGGCCTGGAAATGCTGCATGCCCCCTCCAAGTAAAGTGACCCGAAGAGATGCTAATGGGACGTCCAAGAGAGAGAGAGAGAGAGAGAGAGAGCCGCTAGCAGATCTGGTGGTAGTAGGCAACTAGGCATCGACCTCGAGCACCTAGAAAGGACCGGGATCCTCCAAACTCCAAATTAAGAGACTAACTCCTCAAGGGCATGTTTGGATGGTTTTGACGTAGGAGGACTGGATTGGTTTTAGCAAACCCTCTCAAACCTAGAAAATATTAAATGCAACGGTGGTATCATCAACCAATAATAAAATTTCAAGTGGGTAAAGAGAACCTCACTTGAGCTTATATGGAAAAAGAGTAGAGAGTTATTTATTTATATGGCAGATTACTTATTAATTTTTGTGGGTCAATTTGCTTATTTGAGGTTTTATTATTAATTGGTGATATCACATCACATTGTCATGTAGTATTACCGTTATAATGAATATTTTCTCCTTTAGTGCATGGGATTCACATATAAAATATTTCCAATTCCTTTATTTGGTGAGTACAATACACATGTGAGACCCATAACCAAAAAAATTTCATGTAATTGACTAAAATGCTCACAAGTCATTCTAATCTATACCCATGTTTGTTTAAGTACACATTTTTTTTTTGGTCAACTTATAAATTTCATTTTTGATAGATTTGAGTTGGCATATGTAAACCCCCCCCCCCCCTTGGGTTTATCAAAACTCGTGGATTTAATCCTCCGGGCCACCTAAGAGCCCGGTGTAATTCGGGGCTTGAAAAGTTTAACCAACACATGAGTTTTATTGGGATATTGAACATTTCTCTTTATACCCATCAAACAAATAGCCCCTAAGTGTGTCAGAGAGGAGGGAAGTTATTAAAAGGAGCATAGCCTACTTTGCCCACTTATTGACTTATGTTACACCACCCGGTAATTCTTACATGGTGTAACCGTCACAATAAATATTTTTCTCTGATGAGAGATGTGTTTGCATGGGATTAGGACATTCTTAGGATTGACCCTGTATTTTCGAAGCGATAGTATAATCATAGTTCTTATCTGCTACAAATATATGTAATGGAAAAAAAAAAAAAAAACTTGTTCCATAAGTACTTAGCAGCTCCTACCAAATTATCCAAAAAAGTAGGATAGACATATCAATGTAAAGTTAAAAAGTTAGGAACATTTTATACAATTAATATAATATTATTTGGATTTAATTTATTGACGTAATCTATTACAATAGATTGATTGTGGGTCACAATATTGTGACTTACTATCAATCTAATGATTATAAATAATTAAATCAATAAATTATGTTCAAATAACATTGCTCTTACACACAAAAAAAAATAACTTTAAAGCTGACCCAACACAATGAATATTTTCCTTGTCCTAAAGTAGATAAATAAAAACCTCTTAACTCCAAAAAAAAGATCACCCCTATCATGGCCTTCAATTGCTGAATCACAACATTTGTAGTTGTTATTATATGGCCCAAGTAGCTCAATAGGATTACTGCCCAAAACCAAGCCCATTTTTGCTGGGTAGATTGAGGTGATGAAATCTAACATTTGTTTGCTATTTGGGCTGTTTGATTTTGTTATTAATCTATGGTGGGCTTTGACTCCGTTGGACTTTGTTTGGGTGTTGATACTCCTTTGTTGCAATTATGGCGAGTCCAAACTCTGATTCTCATCTATCCATTAGTTTAAAGTTGACTATAATTGCTGATCAATTGCACAAGTTCCTTCAACTGTCTAATACTCAAACAATCTCTCCTTCTGTAAGTTCGTTCATTTTGGGTTCTTCACGTATATCTCGAACCGTTTGGATCTTCGACTCAGGTGTTAAACATCATATGACTAATAATTATTTCTTATTTATATTTCAATAGATGGAGCAGTTTTAGTCCCTTTTGTCTTGGGAGGGACCCGCGCCTGCTTCAATCAGCCTCACCTAAAAATTAGGGCTTCACTAGGGTTTTGCAGCCTGACCTTACTGATAGACGATGACCTACAAATCAATCTAAATTTCACAAAAACATATTTTAAGTGCAAGAATTTTAGTTGTTGGCTTACTCCAATTACTTTTAAGGAGTTTGGGTTGCAGGTACATTCCATTTATGCCATGTATTAATGATTTTTATTTCTTGTAGTGTGTGTGTGTTAGCCTATACAAGTAGAAACAATGACAGCAAATACCCAGTGATATGCAATCGTAATGCTAATCAGTTACACAGTTACTTTGGAAAACAACCCCATACTCCATTATGGGTGCCCCTTACAAAATCCAATTGAAAATGAAAGTTTTAAAGAAAAGTAGTCATTTTGAAAATGAATAAATGTTGGTTTAGACGCCAAATAAATGAGAGAATGTCAACTTGCACATTGTGATTGGTGTTTCGCATAAAAGTTTTGTGTAATCAATGTACATGATTGATGGGTGATTGCATGTATATGATATTTATCTTATACCTACAGTTAGAGAATTTATGGCTGGGACGATTTTGTTTTAAACAAAAGAGGGCTATGTGTGTATGTGAGAGAGAGAGAGAGATATGGGGATTTCTGGTTGGTGAATGAAGCCATCAGTTGCATCTTCCTCCCATGTGCCAGTTGGGTTATTATAAGCAGAAGAATACAGAGAAGGTTGTGCCAAAACTTCCCTTGTAATCCGTCCCCTGAACATGCTTCTCTCTCTCTTAATCAAAGTATCAATTCCATATATTCCTTCTACATGAGCTCTGTTATCTTCAAGTGAGTTGAAAATGACATTAGTTAGCATCGAATCTTTGTTTGGTTTACCTTTCTTGATCTGACCCACTTTTCACATACTCTCCTTTCCTTTCTCTTCTCTCCCTGTGGTGGTGGTTATGACTTACGAGAGATCTTTGTGGATGTGATTATGTTATTTTGAAATTAGAATAGGTTGAAGCTGCAAGTCAATGCGAAATGAATACCATTCCATGTTATGTCCAAAGTGATTTTGCTTATGAGTAATGCTAGTTGGACCTAATCATTTTATCTAATTTGTTGATCAAGTCAATTACCGTAGTGAAATTCACTGTCAATCCGAAAACAAAAGTGTATTTGATTAAGTAATTGAGTCGATGATTAATGCAGAATTATTGTTTGCATATTTTAAGTGCAACTACACCATTGTTGTTTGTAATCTTGCTAGTACTTAACCTTCTAACAATCTCATTAAATAGCTACTTAATTAATTTTAAAATAGCTTAAATAGTAAATCAATCATTTTCAAGTCATTTGTGATAACCAATTAAAAACTTTAAAATGTCGGAGAATAATTAAAACAAAGACTAATTAATTAGCTCCAACATTCAATCCACCGTGAATGTCCCTTGCTACACTATAGGCATCATCACCATTGTGACAATAAGGTCATTTGCATACATCATTGTGTCCACTAATCCCATCAAATAGGTCCCTTTAAGCATGCTTATATTAGCAATTGCCTCTTTTATTGTCATTACCATCAATTTTATGTGGACATGAGAGAGAGAGAGAGAGAGAGCTGAAAATATATGACAGTTGAGGCTTGTTTTTCATCTGAGGATTTGACAGATCACAGTGGTTTAACTATTTTCTTTGGTAGTTTAATGGAGTCACATGCATACAATTGCTTTATATTTATTGCCATGGAGATTGCTTTGATACATGAGCAAAAGATAACTCGCCCCGTGCCTGTGGTTGGCTTCTTTCTCACCCTCCCCATCTATAGGACATTGTACTCTGTTCAAGAAAAAGTTTTAGAAAATACATTGGTTTTGATCAACAAATGTACTGTTACTCGATCGGGAGGGTATTGAACTGAATGCACTGGGCGGCAGTTGGTGTTTGTGTGTATGAGAGACAGAGAGGTATGGGCTATAACGTACGTATTTCATGGGAATGATCAAACCCAAAATAAAGAAAACAAAACAAAATGTCGAGCCACTTCTACCTCTCTGTCTCTCTTACCCTCGCGTACATATGGGTTTGTTGTTGTAGATAAGTAGACATAGACTACCCAATGGAGTGCCCTTACCTGTCATAGAGACCCATGTGAATATGTTAAAGGTTTCTGAAGCCTGAACTCTCTCTCTCTCTCTCTCTCTCTCTCTCTCTCTCTCTACTGTGTGTATATATGTATAGAATATAAAATTTAGAATCTGTTGGCTACTTGTAGTCGGGATTAGCTTTCAGGTAGTTTGGAATCTATTCACCGCCCAAACAATGGTCTGAAAAGCTGGAACTAGGGATTAGCTTTCGGTTTTGAATTGAGCGTGCGTTGAGCCATCGGACTACATATATAACTACAAATAGAAACCTTCTCGTGTTACGTAAGACAAACGGTTTTGTCAATAATTAGTTATGTTCTCTTGTACTTTTTAGTGCACCTCTATTTGTACTGTCTTCAACTTTTGGCTATGGAGAGCTGTGTTCAGTGAGGTGGGATTGCGTCCTATAGTATAGTAGAGTTTGATATTTGTTTTTTTTGTTTTTGGGTTCAATGATTATAGATGTTCAGATTAATTTATGTGTGTTTCGATTAATTATCTTTCTGATTGAGTTAAATGTGGATCATCTATATCAAGAATAAGTTATTTATAAGAGATCAATCTCTTATAACCAGGTTCTAACAGATTATCAAAATTCAAATTCAAAATGTCTAAACTTACTACTCATCTCTATTATAGTATGATATTTGTTGGTGGGAATGAGTTGGTGCCTTTTTCGGCTACGACTTACAATAACACATACAAAGGAAATAGCTGAGTGCTGCTGGACAGTGTCATTGTGAATAAAGGGTCTCAATTTTTCAACTAATTTTTTTAAAATTAGGCTATGAAACTTATTGATCAACCCCTTTTTTTTTGACTATATTAATAAATCCTCAAATAGTTGATTTTTTAACAAAAAAAATGAAACTCATGAAATTCAAAATTTCCTAGAAAATGTATCAGAGAAGAGAGAAGGATATATACTCGAGCTATTTAGAGATAAGTCCACAATTGTTCGTTTTTAGATAGGAGCTGTTTGACAAGAAAATTATAAATATTTATAGACAAACATTTATTTGATCGGAGTCACGCGTTGTTTAGATTCAACTTGTTTTCAAAACAAGCGTAGAAATCTTACTAAATTTAGCTCATTTTGTAATTTGAATGAGTCAAAAGTGAGATAAGCCGAAAAAACTCGAACTGTTGAATCGTTTAACAATCTTAATTTTTTGAGACATGAGTAGAAGCGAAGAGGTTGTTTTCCTTAGCTATATGCTCCGTTTGGTTTGGTACGATGAAAAAATAAAATGATGGAAAGTTGGAAAGATGAAATGTTAGAGGAATAGATAAAACATCATGTTCGGTAAAAAAGAAAAATAAAAAGAATGAAAAAGTTGATGAATTAACTTTCCTTCCAACTCACCAAAATCAATCCCTCCAAAATCGGAAGGAAAGTGGATAGAAAGTTAATTATTTGTGTTGAGATGTATCTTATTTGTCTATATATATTATGCATACATTAATTTCATGTAAAAATATAATGATAAAATATATATATAAATATATATATATATATATATATATATATATATATTAATATATTATATGTATATATTAATTGAATCAAAATTTATCGCATCAAATTTGTGTATATATATTCATATCATATTTAAGATATTTAAGAATATTGATCACTATTTAGTTAAAAGGATTTGGGTTCAAATTGGATTTGGACTGAAATATGATCCATTGACAAGTTTAGTTGTATGCATGTTGAGTTCACATAATAAATATGAATTATAAAGTATGGGACTGGATCGACTTTTGACTATAAAATAAAATATCATGTATTTTACATAATATGCTAATTTAGAAAACAAAGGGTTGAACAACAAGAGATTCATCATGGAGTGAAAATGGCTGCTCAAAAAAAAAAATCATGGAGTGAAATTTGGGCTATGGGAATGCCTTGTTCTTGCAATTTGAATTCTATTTATGGATGATATATTTGTTATAGACTTATTATTACTAGTAATTCACTCTATAAAAGGGAAACAACCTATAATAAACAACATGCTTTAAAATCAAAGAGAATAGCATACCTAATAAACTATTCATTATGCGTATAATGGACATGTACAGTATATAAAAATTAAAATAATATTTGGGTAAAGTTGTAAATACAAATGTTNAAAAAATATTTTTTTTCATCTTAACTAGGAATAACAATTTTTGACTCAACACAATGACACGACTCGAATTCGATACAAAGTTTTATGACACGAACTTAATTATAATTTGACACGAACTTGAAAATGACCTGACACACGAACAAGAAATATAAAAGGCTCATAATTTTATGATTCAACACGAATCTGACACGATACGACTTAATTGTCAACCCTAATATTAGTTATCACAAAAAAAATAAAAATTAGTCATTTTTATTTTTCATCCATCCAACCAAACACAAAAGAAGGAAAGTATATCATCCCTACTTTTCATCCTTGAAGGATAGAAAGTGTATTCCTCCTATTTTCCGTCCTTCTTATTTTCTATCCTTCCTACCAAACGGAGTAATAGAGACTATATTTGAACCACAAATTTGCTTTTAATGACAACAATCCAAGCAATTGTACCATAATAATTAATATTTTATAATGGTCTCAACTAAAACAATCATCAAATAACAACATTATAACGTATTATTTTAATCTTATCAGAAACCAAACAATTAGGTGGTTAATTAAGTCAGTTTATACAATAATCATTTGGCTCTTGCTGTGTCGTTAAGACAGGTATTCTCGGCACCAAACTTATTTTTCTTTCTTAACAGAACACTACTACTTATACATGTAAACTGTCGCCAAGCAAAGCAACCAGTTGGTTTTTTCGATACTCCCATACTGCTGATATTTTCTTTTGATATTAGNTAGAATATAAAATTTAGAATCTGTTGGCTACTTGTAGTCGGGATTAGCTTTCAGGTAGTTTGGAATCTATTCACCGCCCAAACAATGGTCTGAAAAGCTGGAACTAGGGATTAGCTTTCGGTTTTGAATTGAGCGTGCGTTGAGCCATCGGACTACATATATAACTACAAATAGAAACCTTCTCGTGTTACGTAAGACAAACGGTTTTGTCAATAATTAGTTATGTTCTCTTGTACTTTTTAGTGCACCTCTATTTGTACTGTCTTCAACTTTTGGCTATGGAGAGCTGTGTTCAGTGAGGTGGGATTGCGTCCTATAGTATAGTAGAGTTTGATATTTGTTTTTTTTGTTTTTGGGTTCAATGATTATAGATGTTCAGATTAATTTATGTGTGTTTCGATTAATTATCTTTCTGATTGAGTTAAATGTGGATCATCTATATCAAGAATAAGTTATTTATAAGAGATCAATCTCTTATAACCAGGTTCTAACAGATTATCAAAATTCAAATTCAAAATGTCTAAACTTACTACTCATCTCTATTATAGTATGATATTTGTTGGTGGGAATGAGTTGGTGCCTTTTTCGGCTACGACTTACAATAACACATACAAAGGAAATAGCTGAGTGCTGCTGGACAGTGTCATTGTGAATAAAGGGTCTCAATTTTTCAACTAATTTTTTTAAAATTAGGCTATGAAACTTATTGATCAACCCCTTTTTTTTTGACTATATTAATAAATCCTCAAATAGTTGATTTTTTAACAAAAAAAATGAAACTCATGAAATTCAAAATTTCCTAGAAAATGTATCAGAGAAGAGAGAAGGATATATACTCGAGCTATTTAGAGATAAGTCCACAATTGTTCGTTTTTAGATAGGAGCTGTTTGACAAGAAAATTATAAATATTTATAGACAAACATTTATTTGATCGGAGTCACGCGTTGTTTAGATTCAACTTGTTTTCAAAACAAGCGTAGAAATCTTACTAAATTTAGCTCATTTTGTAATTTGAATGAGTCAAAAGTGAGATAAGCCGAAAAAACTCGAACTGTTGAATCGTTTAACAATCTTAATTTTTTGAGACATGAGTAGAAGCGAAGAGGTTGTTTTCCTTAGCTATATGCTCCGTTTGGTTTGGTACGATGAAAAAATAAAATGATGGAAAGTTGGAAAGATGAAATGTTAGAGGAATAGATAAAACATCATGTTCGGTAAAAAAGAAAAATAAAAAGAATGAAAAAGTTGATGAATTAACTTTCCTTCCAACTCACCAAAATCAATCCCTCCAAAATCGGAAGGAAAGTGGATAGAAAGTTAATTATTTGTGTTGAGATGTATCTTATTTGTCTATATATATTATGCATACATTAATTTCATGTAAAAATATAATGATAAAATATATATATAAATATATATATATATATATATATATATATATATATTAATATATTATATGTATATATTAATTGAATCAAAATTTATCGCATCAAATTTGTGTATATATATTCATATCATATTTAAGATATTTAAGAATATTGATCACTATTTAGTTAAAAGGATTTGGGTTCAAATTGGATTTGGACTGAAATATGATCCATTGACAAGTTTAGTTGTATGCATGTTGAGTTCACATAATAAATATGAATTATAAAGTATGGGACTGGATCGACTTTTGACTATAAAATAAAATATCATGTATTTTACATAATATGCTAATTTAGAAAACAAAGGGTTGAACAACAAGAGATTCATCATGGAGTGAAAATGGCTGCTCAAAAAAAAAAATCATGGAGTGAAATTTGGGCTATGGGAATGCCTTGTTCTTGCAATTTGAATTCTATTTATGGATGATATATTTGTTATAGACTTATTATTACTAGTAATTCACTCTATAAAAGGGAAACAACCTATAATAAACAACATGCTTTAAAATCAAAGAGAATAGCATACCTAATAAACTATTCATTATGCGTATAATGGACATGTACAGTATATAAAAATTAAAATAATATTTGGGTAAAGTTGTAAATACAAATGTTTTAAATTTGAATCTTGGCAATCCTTTAGGACAGGTTATAAGGAATTTATCTCTTATGAATACACTAGACACTAGTCGTGACATGGACGGTCTGTCTTTGATCAAATCACGAAAAAAATTAGTCAAAATGTACGTAAACTGACCCGAACACATCTGACCGTTAAAAAAAAAAA
>CAUOFW020007279.1:1679197-1702010 GCA_963454935.2 Ilex paraguariensis | reverse complement strand
TATATATATATATATATATATATATATATATATATATATATATATATATATATATATATATATATATATATATATATATATATATATTAAAAAATAATAAAAAATAAAATTTTAAATTTTAAATTAAAAAAAAATATTTTTTTTCATCTTAACTAGGAATAACAATTTTTGACTCAACACAATGACACGACTCGAATTCGATACAAAGTTTTATGACACGAACTTAATTATAATTTGACACGAACTTGAAAATGACCTGACACACGAACAAGAAATATAAAAGGCTCATAATTTTATGATTCAACACGAATCTGACACGATACGACTTAATTGTCAACCCTAATATTAGTTATCACAAAAAAAATAAAAATTAGTCATTTTTATTTTTCATCCATCCAACCAAACACAAAAGAAGGAAAGTATATCATCCCTACTTTTCATCCTTGAAGGATAGAAAGTGTATTCCTCCTATTTTCCGTCCTTCTTATTTTCTATCCTTCCTACCAAACGGAGTAATAGAGACTATATTTGAACCACAAATTTGCTTTTAATGACAACAATCCAAGCAATTGTACCATAATAATTAATATTTTATAATGGTCTCAACTAAAACAATCATCAAATAACAACATTATAACGTATTATTTTAATCTTATCAGAAACCAAACAATTAGGTGGTTAATTAAGTCAGTTTATACAATAATCATTTGGCTCTTGCTGTGTCGTTAAGACAGGTATTCTCGGCACCAAACTTATTTTTCTTTCTTAACAGAACACTACTACTTATACATGTAAACTGTCGCCAAGCAAAGCAACCAGTTGGTTTTTTCGATACTCCCATACTGCTGATATTTTCTTTTGATATTAGCAGGTAGATTATGTGTACAGTTTCAATGGCTATTGTTTTTTTTTTTTTTTTAATGATGAGGGGAGTTCAGGTCATCTTATTCGTACCTTGATTAATTTATATTTTCGGTCTGGTTAATGGCAAGTTATTTGTGTCAAGATTAGGGCATTCACGGGGGATAAATTCTTTTTGATCTGAGCTNTACTCAAGCAATCAATCTCACCGCGATCCCAAAACCCAAACCTAATGCACAGCTATGATCGATTTATATGTCATGCATTCAAATCATCAAACTCATAGTGTGCGTGTGTATGAACAATCACAAGTGTACACATAAATAAACAATATGAACACAAATGATTTNATTAATTTATATTTTCGGTCTGGTTAATGGCAAGTTATTTGTGTCAAGATTAGGGCATTCACGGGGGATAAATTCTTTTTGATCTGAGCTCAAGAAGTTGTCAAAATTCAAAATTAAGACGTCTGAGTTTACAGTTCATCCCTATTACTACTTCAACAATCCTTTTGAATTATTGACAATTATTTTTGTACCATTAACCAATAACTAACTGAACAATCTAAATTTGTAACCAAAATTTGTATCCAAAATCAATAAGGATGGTTGAATCTGTGAGTCCCAACAACTTTTTTTTACCGGACCTACTAATTCAACCATCTTTGTTGATTTGAAATATAAATTTGAGTCGTAAATTTGAGAAACAAAGCATTTCTTTAACTAATAAGCATATGTATATATAATAATAAGAATAATAATATCTAATCAACTGAAAAAAATTATCTATGCAATTTTTAAGAAGTACCAATCATATATTGTTTAATTATTTAATTTTGATAATCAAATGCTATCTGGATCCTATATCCTAAGAAACTCGCAATTATTGTTTTAAACTTAGAATATGTCAAATCACTCATAAATCACATGCAACTAATCAATCAATTCTAGTGTTAGTTACATATCCCTAGGAGAAAATCAAATTAATGAGTACTCAAAAATAATGCTCAAGAGCAATAACAAGTCAGCCTAAGGGCAGTCCATGTCAATAGCTTCTCAATTGCACCCAAGTAAGCTGGAAGATGTGATTTTAATTCAAGTAAAACCTTCATGAAACCTTTTATGTCTTGCTAACATAGAAATTTATATTCTCCTAGTTTCTTATTTCATTTACTAAATGTAAGAAATAAGAACGATAATTTCTTTTTAATATACAACGATGTGTCTAGTCTACTTGTAAGGACACATATGAGATGTTAAGACTCGTCCACATGCTAATTTCTAGGGTGGGTAGTATTTCATGCTCGTGTCTTATTCACTCGAATAAACGATTTAATTTCTTAAAATTATGGGTAATTCCAAGCACCCATTAATTAAATTTTCCCTTAAGACATGGTAAGTAAATTGTACTTTCCATTTAAGCATGTGGTTGGCTAGTGAACATGATCTACAAGTCAAAGATTAATACAATCATAACTATATATGTACCATTCAATGGACTTAGAGATTAACAAAATCATAGATACGGCATAGACATGTGTTTGTGTAACATTGATTCTTTCCAAAGTCCTATGTAGTTGTAGTCTAGTTTGAACAATTTAAAAAAAAAAAAAATTATAGCAGAAAAATATGACTTCAAAGTCATGTGTCTGTATTATGTTAATCACCGGAATTATCGGCCTTGATGCAACTAAATTGCCATCGAGTCTGCTAATTTATCTATATATGTACTTTATATATAGAGTCCATTGAACTTGGATGTCCATGACAAAACTTGAGTAACTTGGACCACTCTTTCTTTATTTTTTTTGGATTCAACGGGATGTTTGGACCAATTTTATATGCACTTCAACTAATCTCTTCTCTATTCTAGTCAATGACAAGACATTCACAAAGGAACTAAAATATTTATGAAGGATAAATATCTCATAACTTGACTTAAAGGAATTGCCAAAATTCAAAGTCAGGACTTTTAGATTTACAACTCGTCTCTTACCACTTGAATTACTCCAAAAGTTTGTTAAATCACTCCTAGGAACCTAGAGGTCAATGCCCACTTTAAGAAAATGAAAATCTTACGTTGAATTCTCCAAATATTCAATGTAACAGTGTTATCATGTCAACATTGATAACAAGATATCACCACCCTCGTGCATTAATATTCAAACTTAAGATTTTGGTTGTATATTGGACAGGAAGGCTGTATGTGCCCGAAAATACTAGTCAAGTACTATAGAAAGTATAAAAGATCCACATACCACCAAATTAGCAAAGAAATAAGAAAGTTTAACCATTCATAACTTTTGTAGTACTACCAATCCTTTTGTAGTTTAGTTTATATTTTAGAGTACAAGGGAGAGGATTACACAGCAAGATATCTATGCCCTCACGTTCATGTGTCTGCATTATCGTTGCCTTTAGCTAGCTGTACTATCAAGAACAATATTGACAAACAGAAAAAAAAAAGTACATTAAGTTTGCACAAACAGGGTCGTTGTCGGCCATAATCCTACTTTTATTTGAAAAATGTTGAGAGGATGAGAGGGGGATAATTAATGTTTTTTTATTCCTAAACACTCCTAGGGTGTGTCTGGTTTAGACATTAAGAGAGAATCTTGAACAAAATAATATCTAGGTTCAACTTATCTCATTCAAATTTCTGTTTGGATACATACTTTGGACACCGTATTATCACATAAAAATACTCTCGGCTCAAATGAATAGTATTTTTAAACCTACATATAGTTTCTTAAATAAACTCACTTAAATGGGTGGGTTTAAATAGTTCAGTTGGGATATGTTTCGGCAAAATATATTTTTGCCTTAAAAAATATCTAGGATATAATTATCTTAAAGATTTTTTAATAATTTAATATTTATACAATCATTCAGTACTCAATTTAAACAAAATGTTGATGAGATAAATATGAGATTTATTATTTCTTAATACTTGAACTAAATATGAAATTAGAAAATATTATCACTATAATTAGTCAAAGGCTCGGATGAATAGGTATAGGATGGACTGGTTTGTCCAATCCGATATTATCTAATACCTAAACTAAACACGCCGTCAAAGTATTAATTAATACTCCTTCTTGCTTTTAATCCTCTCCATTATACTATATGGGCTCTTTTGGTAGAGGTATTATAAGGAGATTAAATATTAGATTGTATTATTTTTTGTTTAATTGAGTCTAATATTTTATTGGGTAAGCAAATTTGATATCATATGAATTTCAAAAAAGTATATTAATCGTATATTTTTTATACAATAAACTTGTATTATGGAAGTCTTTTAATACCATCAAAAGAGGTGATATATATAATTGAATTTAAACGTATTATTCTACATATTTACTATTATAACCTCCAAGTGATAAAATTAAGTTGTCATCAATGTAACAAAACACTGACTGAATGTATTTTTGTCAATTCAACATTAATAGATGAAATAATTTTCTAACCAACGAACCGATTAGATTAAATAACTATTATTCAATGTTTATATTGTGTATTGTCAAATACTAGATAAAATTATATATTATTCTAATACCATATTTAATTTTCTCTTTTATCCATTTGTTTTGTATTATATTGTATTATATTATATTACTTTATTCAATTCATTTATTTTTAATACGAGAACCAAACAAGCCCTATAATCATAACTGAAAGGGTAACTCACTTGATAACAATGAAAAACTTTAAATTCAAACGTTTTGAGTTCAAATTTTGACAATTTTTTGAGGTCGGGTTATGAAAAAATTATAGCCCGTGAATATTCTAATTCCGATGTGAATGATCTACACTTGAATGAGGTGAAGAGAGAATTAATCGAAATGTTTACATAAAATAACTCAAACACCTTGATCGATGAAAAAAAAATGTATAATCGATAAAATGGTGTACATTTTCAGCAATTATCGTCACTCATTAATTTGTTGAAAGAACTTTTGACAAAATCAACTTGCATAATCTTGGCAAATTAACCTTGAATTTTGTTAACTACTCTGTTAACGTATGACCCGGTGGTCACCTTTTATTTTGGGAAAATTGATCAGCGCCGCAGGAGAAGGAGACATAGGGCCGTAGGGTCAGTCCGTGACACGGTTCAGTACAACTAAGCAGCTCCGAACCTAGACACTGCTCTGAAAAAGTACACCAAAGTCCTCGCCAACTATCAAAAATGTTGTTTTAAAATTCCTTATTTAGGTGGTAATTTTTTACCTTTGATTCCGGTTGTCCAGCATTACTCTTTAAAATTTTCTACTGGCCAATTTTGGAGGAGTCTGGTGGTGGGGTCCCACGGCCAGCAGAGTCAAGTGACTGACCGAGAGGCCTGTTAAACTCCCGAGACGCCGAGACGGTGTTATGTCAGTAGTTCTGACGATGACGTTAAATAACGATATCCCTTTGAAAACGCACCGCTTCGAAACCGGTTAATATGATTGGTTCCATAGTTCCATCCGTGGGACCCAACTCACTGGATATTTACCCTCCTAATTATTCTAATTTTGTTTATCAAATACTGTACTTCAAATAATGTGTTAAAATCTTATGAATTGAATATTTTGCAAAAATTCATGGATCGTACACTAATTTGTAATATAAAATCTGATAAATAATTTAGTGTTAATGAATAAAATTGATGGTGAAATATTCTCTAATTTTTTATGAATTATATTTAATTAAAAGTTAAGTTGGTGTTGGTCAGCCCAACAAATTCAGAGGCTTTAAGCGAGAATATGAAGCGGGACCCTATTAATAGGTAATAATTATTAAAATATATTTATTTAAAATTTTTTTTCTAGCTTTTGAGATGCAAAAATATTGATCAAATTTTAATATTCAAGTTTTGTTAATAGCAATAAATAATATAGTTAATCCATTTAATCTTTCTTGTCACATATTTGATCGGAGATAATATTTTATTAATTTAAGTTTTGCAAAATTTCTCTCTGCTGAAACAATTTTTATCGATATTCTTAACAATATTCTAAAAGCTATACATGCATTTCGAAAATAATCTAATCGTTTTATATAAATTAGGGTTTTAGCAATCAACTATCAAGATTCAAGTATTTAAGTTTCTGTCAAAAAAAGGAGACATTCTAAATCAACAATAATATCAAAAATATGAAATCAACATATTAAAAATTCTAAGCACGCCAAACTTCTAATTTTTTTTATAAATTTTCTAATAAAAAATGAGAGAGCAATTGAACAAACTAGTTTATTATAGTAAATTGAGCCCAAAACAATCTGACCCTTGAATTTTGATCACTATCAATTAATTGATGGGTTATTGAACTACAAGAGATTAGAGAATAAAGAGCTTTAGTGTTCTTTTTTTGTTCAAATTCAGACTTAACACTTCACACAAAGAGAGAGAGACAGACATACAGACAGAGAGAGGGCATGAGGGAATAACGTTAAACAGACACTGTGGTTTGTGAGTGAATCCCTTACTCATAGCATTGATAAATTTGTGCAAGAAAGACGGAGTGATGTCGGGACATTTGCTTAATTCCTTCACAGATGTGAGAGAGAGAAAGAGTCATCTACCTTTGTTGTTTCAAAAGTCTAGCAATCTACTATAGCTGGTAATTAAAGCAATTTTCTAGGTAAATTATTGAAGTGTTAATAGACCTATTAATAAAATTCGGACCCTCTCAAATCAACTCATTCAAAATACATATATCCATAACTAAAACTCTTAACAGAGACCCCAAAATTTTACAAAAATTGGGAGCCCTAGGCGGCCAACTAAGTGGCCTAGGCCTAGGGCCGACCCTATCTCTAGTATATGATTTTCTTTTATTTTTGAAGCTTGTCTTGAAACTAGAATGATAATTGCTAAAAGATTGAACAATGGCCATAATGTTGTGATCCTTAAATATTAACAAGGTTTCCAAATGTTATTGTGACACTAGGGGGATGTACCATATCTGTCTCTAGCATTCACGAGGGCCCCTTGAATTATTTGCTATGGGCGACACAAACCACAATTTAGACTAGTCTGGATAATTTTAAGTATGAGCTATAAACACGAGACAAAATCGATAAAAAAATGAGTAAATTTGAATTTAATTTTAGTAGCACCGAATTATAAGTGAGTGGACTTGTGAGTAAGACCTGCATAACAAAAGTATTGACATAAATTTGACTAAAACATAAAACAAACTCGACTGAACACTGCTTGATAACAAGACAAATTCAATTATAACACCATAACTTGATCAAGTATGATGACCAACGGTTTCCACGAAATGATTTAGATAGGATACAAATCCAACACTACACAACCTGTAACTCGACTCAACTCAATTCAACTCAACAATCCTAATTAAACTGAAAATTTTGATTGGGTAGGGAGTTGAATGAAATATATATAAAAGTAATTACAAAGATATCCTGTAAAATTTCGAGTGAAGCAATAATCTAGACTGAACTGTTGTATCTGGGTGACAATACGTTACTACTTTTTACACTGTGTTTCTTACATAAATAGGCATGAATTATTTTAAGAAAGCAACGTAGTCTGTGCCTTACCCTACCGTTCACTTTATCTTTTTGAATTCATATTTCCAATGACCTATAGCTCCAATCAACTAAACTCAACAATTTTAATTGAACTGAAAATTTTGATTGGGTAAGAGTTGGATGAGGGATTTATAAAAGTGATTAGGAAGAGGACATTTTGGCTGCTTGCAATGGAATTTTATAGGGAAAAAGGGAGAGAGATGGGGGCATCCCTGCACATGGGTCTTGGTCAGATATGGAGAATACAAAAATGTTAAAACCATAGAAGTATAACAACTAAAAATTTTCTATAATTGGGGAGCAAAGGCATCTTTGTAAAGACCCAACTACCTCTAGAGAATGTGTTGGTTGATTAAACCTTTTTCCTAACCCAGCATGTGGTGGGTTCGGAATATTGGCTTTCCACTTCGTGCACTAAAAGCATCCCACAAGGCCACCACTATGGCTGCTCTCTTTCCTTCCAACCTTGCCGCGATACCCCTTATCTTGAAGCAATATGCCTCATCTCGACTCCAAGGGCCTGTTTGTTTATTGGGTTAAGGGGTTTGAAATGGGGGTGTAACCATTGTGAGTGATAATGTTGAAGTGATTCAGCTGAGCTCAAGTGAAGGAGTCCTCCCTTGGGAAATCAGCCCCCTTGTTGAAGACATCAAGGCTATTGTAAGATAATTTAAAGTTTTTACACAAGTCTGAAGCTTATAACAAGACAGCTCACTGAGTGATGACATCAATTATGTCTCATACTCTATCATTGAGTTGGGTCAACTGTCCACCACCAGAGCTCATGACTTTTCTCTTATCAGATTACAACTGCTTATTTTCATGTTGAATGAAAATGGAGAATTTCTTGATTAAAAGAAAAAAAAATGGGGGTGTAAGAAAAATAGTTCCATAGATTTTATTACTTCACCATTGTTTTACACAATAATAATAATAGATCGTTTAATGTGAAATCAACGATCCGAATAATTTCTTGACATAGTATGTACCTTCGGTACCGTAGTCAATTAATATGATCAAGAACACCATAGTAGTACATATGAGCCAAATATTTTTTTTTTGTTCAACGGTTAAAAATATTCGAATCAATTTACGCGTATTTTAACTAACTTTTTCTTCGGTACAATTAAAAACAAGTCATTTATGCTATACATGACCCCAAAAAATTGCCAAATTACCATTACACAAACACATCGAAAGTGACTAATATTTTACTAACACACTCAACATGGTATCTCTAAGTACAGATTTCTAGTTTAGTGTTAGCTACTAAACCGGTGGTTAAGATTTCTATTCCTTATTCTGCATCTCCTTAGGGAATAAAATCATCAAATCAATCTTCAGAATCTGAATTTAATGTAATCCAAGCTCATATGGATTTATAAAATTGAAAGACATCTATATTCCTCTCTGCTTGCTTTATATTCTTCCCCGAAAAATCCTCATTTTATTTTTAATATAGGTCTTAGTTCAATAATAAATTGTTCAATTGCAATTTAAACGTTTCTAATTACAACAATGCACTCATTGTATATGAGATAAGACTGTGTGTATTTCACTTTCGCCGTATCTCCACAACGAGTGAGACTTTCGTGGATTGGCTATCTTTATTCTTATTTTTCCGTTGTATGCCCCTTTTCACTGAAAAGTTGTATGTAATTTGAAAATTACTAGAAATTCCAAATGATATACTAAATAAACAAGAATAATTAATTAGATGAGTGAGTTCTATTAATTATTTTTTAATGGAACCCACTAATGCAATGATTTTTATTAAGAGTGTCAATTTTGATCCGTTGATACGAACCCGACACAGAACTTGATACGAATGATTATAAAATTAACACAATTATTAAACACGCATAATAAATAGTTTACACTAATATTTAATATTCAAAACACACTAAATAAATTTTTTTCCGTAGATCTTGACACGAGCGCGATATGGATAACAATAGCACGAGACGAATAAAACATCATGTTTGACACTCCTAATTTTTATTGATTTGAAATATCATTTTTAGGAGCCCTAACATTGATCAAGCAATTTTATGGAAGTACAAACCCTTGTATGGAAAGGGTGAATGGATTCTTTTATTTTTCTGTGAAAATCAATAGACAATTGTTGCTTCCTTCTGATGGGACTGCACCCCCAATTGCCAAACTGTTTTCCCACATTTACATTTTGCATCCATGGTCCATTGCATCAAAACTAATTCCCCTACCGGAAGAAGAGTCATGTTACTTGGAAAAAACAAAACAAAACAAAACAATGTTCCATAAACATCGTACTGATTGGTAACTATCTAGATTGGACTATGTCACACACCCGGAGGAGGGCCACAAATTGTGCCGCACATGAACTGGCAAACTGAGGAATGGCAATGAATTACTCAAGAAACCTGTCGGCGGACGCAATTCCACAAGCAGTAAGGATCACTGTGCAAGCTGACATTAAAGATCGCGGTGAAGCATAGGCCAGGAACTTAACTTTATTTGTATTTAATTTTCTCTATTTTTGTACTAATTTTTTTGTCCAACAAAAAAAAATATTTAATTTTACAACAGCTTATATAATATTATTTACAAAATTAAAAAATATTTATTTTATATTAATAATACTTGCCAAATACTTATTTTCTATTAATAATACCGACTAATCGTGTTATTTATATCTAATTTAAATATGATTCATTTATCACTCATATCAACTAAACTTGTTGTTTTTGAGTCTTGGGTTGAATCCAATTCTAAAAATTACCACTCTTATGCTCTGTTTGATAAAAAAGAAAGAAAGCAGGAATGATATATTTTCTATCGTTTAAGGAAGGAAAGTAAGAATGATACATTTTACTTTCTTTATGTTTGGTGGGATGGATGAAAAATAAAAATAATTAATTTTTTTTTTGTTGGTTAAGATTAGGGGTGACAATCTAGTCGTGTTGTATTAAGTTCGTGTTGAATCATTGTCGGTTTATGTCGAACATTAATCAAATCTAACTCAACTCATTTAACTAATTGTGTAGTGTCGAATTGATCTGTTTATTTTTGTGTCGTGTTCATGTCGAGTTGTAATCAAGTTCGTGTCGTCGTGTTAAGTTAAAAAATTTCAACCCTAACTAAGATGGAAAAAAAATTTTATTTAAAAATTAAATTTTATTTTAATTTTAAAATTGTTTTAAAATATAATATAAATACATATTTTATCATTATATTTATATATGAAATTAATTTGTATATAATATATGTAAAATATATAGACAAATAAAGTACTTCTCATCACAAATAATTAATTTTTTATTTACTTTCCTTTCGATTTTAGAAAAATTAATTTTAATAAATTGAAAGGAAAGTGAATTTATCTATTTTGTTATCCTTCACATTTTTTTTTATTAAATAAAATATTTTATTTATCCCCTAACTTTTTATCCTTTCAATTCTACCTTATTCTATTTTTCCCGTGGCACATTAAAGTCAGCAAATGTTGTCGAAATCTCGTACGGCGCCGATGCTACAAACATCTGGTAATTATTTTCAAAACGCAGGGCAATATCTAATTCCCAACCTTATAAAATCCCTCTTCGTTTCTCACCATCCAAACCCCTCACTTTCTCCATACAAAACAAACATTCCAAGACTTCAAAACAACACAACACTCATCAAAGAATATTTTCTCTTACTTTCCTCCACTTTCTCGAGAAAATGTCAGCCTGCAGCAAGATCCGCCACATTGTCAGAATCGGCCAAATGCTGCGGCGGTGGCGTAAGAAGGCGGCGATGAATGCACGCCGCATACCCTCCGACGTACCCGCCGGACACGTGGCAGTCACCGTCGGCACCAATTGTAGAAGATTCGTGGTTCGCGCAACGTACCTGAACCACCCCGTGTTCAAGAAACTACTGGTTCAGGCGGAAGAGGAGTATGGGTTCACTAACACAGGCCCATTAGTCATCCCTTGTGACGAGTCAGTCTTCGAAGAGATACTCCGGTTCTTGTCACGGTCCGAGTCAAGCAACTCAGCTCGGTTCATGAATCTTGAAGACTTCCACAGGCACTGCCATGTCGGTTTACGAAGCAATCTTGAGTTCTGGCCTGAGTCTCGTCCTCTTCTTGGTGGGTTTACCGATAAATCCATCTGTTAATCAACCGATATACTTGCAAGAAAATTAATTAACCATTGTTGACTCGTCCGCGTTACTTCGCCTGCACAGAAAAGACAGCAATGACTCATCTGAGCCACCGAGTTGGGTGTACTAATTCTGAAGGCGCAGTTACTTTCTTACTCACCAACGGGGAAGCGGAGTTGGTGGGTATGTGTAAAATTAATTTTATTTTTTTCTTATTAATAATGTAATATTGCAATGTCCTGGGGGTGTCGTGAGTAGTACTGAGTCGCATATGCGGTTTTTACACGGGTGAATGTAAAGGAGATGGCAAGTAGGTGGGGCGAATTTCCACCCAGTCGTCCCCGAGTTCAAATTTGAGGGATTATGACTTTGCAAATTGAATGGGAGGTACAAGAAAAGAAGCGACTATATTACAGCATTTTTTGTACATTCTGTAATTTTTTATCCATTTTATTAATGGAAATTGTAAAGAATTTCAAGAATGATTTTCCATTTTCTCCGCTTTCATGATTTTTCTTTTATTTTAGTGAAAATTATCACTTTAATTTTATGTTTGTGTATGATAATCATTGTAACGTGGTAGCTGTTGGGGGAAGTCATTATGGCAACAACCCACTCTACATTTGTTCTGTACTATTTGATTCTTTATCTGCGTACAAGCATGAATATAAAAAGAATGCTACTCTCTCTCTCTCTCTCTCTCTCTCTCTCTCTCTCTCTCTCTCTCCACAATTAATGGGTTTTAAAATTTATAAATTTAGATGTTTTGATTTCGAATCTTGACAATTTTTAAGAATAGATCATCCAAAATTTATCTTTCATAAATTCATTAATTTTAACATGATGACATGTTTTTGACCGATGAATGTAAACTAACTCGCACAAATCTAACCGTTAAAACAAAATAAAAAAGAATTAGAACAATATTTCATGCCAGTGAAGCTGGATGGATGGATATACAGAAGAGACTAGGAAGGTACTAAATTCTTCTGCTAAAAGCCTGAAATGCAATTTCGGTTCATCGCATATGAAGGACAACCTTCAATTTGTTGCAATGACTAGGTTCTAACAAAGTAGAACATACCAAACATGAAACACTTTGATGCCTAACTTCTTGGCACTGGGTGTCACAATCAATTCATTCTAAAAAGCTGATGAGTCTTTTTTTTCCCTTCAACGATGTAGAAAGAAAAGGTTCATATACATGTCACATATAAAACAAAGGCTTTCATATCCAGTCTTGATCACTCTATAGAGAAAACACTCATCTTGATTTAAATTCGGTTAAAATAAAATTTAGACATTATAACACCAAAAAGAAAGGGGGAGGGGTAATCAATAGGTACTAATTTCCTCTGAGCGTGACCATAAGAGCCTCCTATTAAAAAATATCCGGTTTGAGCTATAGCTCCTAACTTTGAAAGTCAACTCATCACCAAACACCACTAAAGTCAATCAAAAAATCACATTGCTCTTATAAATCGAACTCTACTTGATAATCATATTAGAGTTAACGATAATTCTAAATAAGCATGGCTTACCAATTGACCACCAGCACTGGTGGTATGTTTAGATACAAAATTGAAAACTATCTGTATAGGCTTACAAGCCCAATGCCTTGGGTGTCACAATTTTCACACCTCAACCCAACCAGAGCCTATGGCCCTATGTACTTCCTGGGGCCTAAAACATGAACCAGTGCTCTGGCCCTCGAGCCGAAAGATGATTAGCGAGGGTTCCAATCTGGCCTTTATTTTGAAATTAGGTTTTCAAAAAGTTTTAGCACACTTTGTCACGGATTTAAATTTGCTTCAATTCAATTCTATGATCAAAAAAAAATTTGCTCCAATTCGCTTTTACCTTCGAAAATTCTCAAATATCAAAATTTTATTTTGGTGTATGATTTTAGTCATCTTGAAAAACAGTAATATTTGAAATGTTTCAAAAATATTTTAAAATAAAAAAATGAAAATCTTTTACCAAAATTTTATTTAAACAGGTGAAAATTAGAGGTGAATCCCCTAAAATGTACTTATTTGGAGATTAGTCTTGCAAAGAAACTTATAAGGGGTTAAATCCATATTTGAAATTATATATAATGACTTAAGTCCACTTTTTTTTTTATCTTAAAAATACCCTTCTTTAAAAGGAAGTTAATCTTTTATCTGTCATATCTATCTATATCTATGTATAGGTTAAGAGTTTGACTAACATTAAAATTTTTCCTCTCTCTTATCTATATATATAGTAACATTAAAAAAAATAGTAACATTCAAATACAGAAAAAAAAAATTACTATGAATTTGAATAGTAAATTTCAAATTCATGTTACTACTTTTGTTAAGTATGTTACGGTTCATGTATTATTATTTTTGAGCATGTTACTATTTTTGTTGACCGTGTTACTGTTATTATTTTTTTAAATATTAATATTCAATGTTATTATTTATTTTTTTGAATATTACTATTTTTTGCGTTTGAATTTGAGAGAAATAATTATTGTTAAGTATGTTACATTTTTGTTAAGCATATTACTGTTTTTGTTGAATATGTTAATATTTTTGTTGAACATGTTACTGTTGTTATTTTTTAAAAATATTAATATTGAATGTTTCAATTTTTTTTTATGTTTAAATGTTACTATTTTTTTGTGTTTAAATATATTATTTTTTGTGTTCAAATGATAATTTTTTTTTGTATTTGAATGTACTATTTTTTATTTTTATTGTTACTATATATATACATATATATAACCTATATATAGATAGAAAAGAGAGAGGAAAAATTTTAATGTTAGTCAAACTCTTAACCTATATATAGATATAGATAGATATGAGAGAAAAGATTTTAGTTTTATTTTACTTCTAAAGGGAAGGATAGTATGGTAAAATTGACAAAAAAACAGACTTCATAAAAAATAAGTTTCTTTGACGGACTTAAATCCAAACAAGTCTATATAGGAAGACCGGCCTCCAAATTTCTCTTAAAACACTTCAAAACATCTCAAATCATAAAATTTTGATATTGGATTTGCGGAAGAAAGTCTGGTCCAGCCCATTTCCAAGCCCTATTCACGACAGGTCCACTAACAATCATATGCTCCATTTGTCCATCTACAAAACAAAAGTAAAGCCCAAAAATCATGAGGCAAAATTCTTTTGTATACACTTTGTGGAAGATATAGATAGGTCTAATAATCGAACCGAAGTGCTTGAACTCAGTTAGGGTTCAACTCGTTTTGGGTTCAGTTCAAATGAATCGAGTTTAAATAATTTTTTAGACTAGTTTAAAAAAACGAGCCAAAAGGCTCAGTTCGAGCTCGACTTGTTTATATGTAAAATAATCAAACTACTCTAACTCAACTCGGCTCGAGCTCGACCTTTTTTTTAAATGAATCAAGTTTAAACAATTATTTAAACCTATTTAAAAAAAATGAGATTGATAAATTTGATTTAAACTCACAAAATTCGACTCAATTATCACCGAAGAAGAGAAAAAAGAAATTGACGATATGACAATTTTGGATTCTGCAATTGCAAGTCAAGAAAGCATTGAAATGCATGTGGGGCTACTCCTGCCTTCGTCCACAAGGGTCTGCATTCATTCCATTTCCACAGAAGGGTGCTCCAGTTACATTGCAGAGACATTAAGTACATGTGTTCAACAACAATAGGGAGAGAGAAAGAGGGGAAGGTGGGTTGTAAATGTATAGTATCTGTTTGAAATTCAGATATCAATGTAAGATAATGCTAGTTAGATCTAATTCAGAGACCTGATTTAGGGATCTAATACATAATAGACATTAGAATAATAGTAGACTTTATTTAACTAGTGATTCATTGATAATCTAATAGTTATAATGAATTAATTTTTTAAATTATGTCTGAATAGCATTAATCGTCATCATCATGACTATATGACTAAAAGAAAATGAATGATTTCCTTTTGTCGCTCCTTTATCAGTAAATGTTCTCTCAACAGTTGAGAATCAATAAGCAAATTCATGATCATTTGTCAGTATGTAGGATTAAAAAGAGACTATTGTGAAAATCACTTTAACACTTACTGCTACAAACGTTAAAAAGAGCTCAATTCATGATTGATAAGACATAAGGTTGATAGTTTTAGTATCTCTATCTGATTGAAGGTGAGATTAACGGTTGACCTAATAATCACCGCTTTCGTTATCGTCGCCCCCCTCCCTACAATCCTGATTGACCAAGAAAAACTAATTTAAGGTGAATTGCATAGAAACAACAGTTCAACTACTGGCGTGTACTCTCTAGTGCTATTCTCTTCTCCTAAACATAGGAAAAGGAGGAAGAAAATCATAAAGGACTGCACTATTGTCCAACTTTTCTAGGGTTAAGGTTCATCCCACAAAATTGCTACAATGGAGTTTAGAAATAGTCAGATGTATAGATTATTGTGTTCAAACGCAGAAATAACTATTTATATGACTTGAACATAACACCTGAAAGTGTTTGGAGAAATATAAAAATGGATTTTGGTATTCAATAACCAAACCGTATTGCTATACACAGTTATAAAATGATACAAAGTACATAAAGATTATACAAAATCTGAATAGCAAATATTAAGATATATAATACAAAATCTAAACTAATGATGTTTATCATGTGGAGGTAAATCAGGTGGATGATCAAGTAGCTCAACAGAAGATAGAGCAGCAGATGGATATGGATTATCTTGAGAAGTCGAAGTTGTAGGAGAATTTGTAAGAGGAAGCTTATCACTCCCCCGCAAGCTGATGGGAGGCAGCAAGACCATCAGTTTGGCACGGAGCTGAGCAAAGCGAACCATAGTGAGACCTTTAGTAAAGACATCGGCAATTTGATATGCTGTGTTAATATACTTAATAACAATGTCTCCATTAAGCACTTTCTCACAAATAAAATGATAGTCAACCTCAACATGCTTGGTTCGAGCATGAAAGACTGGATTGGATGCCAATGAGATGGCGCTTACATTATCACGCCACAATGTAGGAGGTGAAGAGAGGGGAATTTGGAGATCACGCAATATCATTCGCAAACAAAACAATTCAGCCGTGGAGAGGGAGAGTGCACGATATTCGGCCTCAGTGCTGGACCGAGAAACAACATTTTGCTTTTTGGCAGACTAGGAAATCAGATTAGTTCCCAAAAATACACCGTAACCAGAGGTAGATCGTCGATCATCTGGATTTCCCGCCCAATCAGAGTTACAAAAGGCATGCAAATTCAGATCGCCCTTCGATACCAGAGACCATAATCAATGGTCTCTTTGAGATAGCACAGAACACGCTTTGTAGCAGACCAGTGGGCAGTGGAAGGTTGATGCATGTACTGGCATAGTTGATTGACAAAGTATGAGATGTCTGGATGCATGAAGGTGCAATATTGTAAAGCACCCACAATTTTGCGATACTCAGTGGTGTCAGTATCTAAGAGAAGATCACCATCCAAAGAAGAGAGTTTGGAACCAAGTATGCATGGGAAAGAAATTGGTTTGGCACCAACCATCCGAGCTCGATTAAGTAAATCACTTATGCACTTTGCCTGCCGTAAATAAATACCATTGTAATCACGAGAAGCTTGAATCCCAAGGAAAAAGGCAAGCTATCAAAGATCCTTAAGACGAAAGTCTTGTTGAAGGCGAGCAATAATAGATGAAATGATTGAACTATGTGTTCCTGTGATCAAAAAGTCATCAACATACACTAAAATATAAATATGTGTAGCATCTTGATGAAGTGTAAACAGAGAAGGATCAACACTTGATGAAGTGATGCCAAGCTTTAAAAATGAATCACGAAGTCGAGTGAACCAAGCACGTGGGGCTTGTTTAAGTCCATAAAGAGCTTTGTGTAGTCGACACACGTGATTTGGATGGTGAGAGTCCACAAAATCTTGAGGTTGTTCCATATAAACCTCCTCTGTCAAAATACCATGGAGAAACGCATTAGAGACATCTAACTGCCGAATACCCCAATCACAGTGCACAGCCAATGTGAGAAGAACCCGAACAGTAGAAGGTTTTATAACTGGACTAAAAGTTTCAGTAAAATCAACACCACTTTGTTGATCAAAACCCTTAGCAACTAAACGGGCTTTGTATCGATCGATGGTTCCATCAGGTTTCTGCTTAAGATGATACACCCACTTATTGCGGACAATATTGTGATTTGGAGGTTTGGGACACAAAGACCAAGTGCCATTAGCAATTAAGGCATCAAATTCCTCTCTCATTGCAGTATGCCACTCGGGTGATAACACAACTGTGGAGTAACAGGTTAGCTCAGAGGGTAAAGACATGGTATGGAAGACATGAAGGGGATATTTGGTAGAGTAGTAAACCTGAAAATTAGGAAAAGACTTAGGCTTTAGAGACCCAGTTTGGGAACGAGTAACAACACCTAATGAAGAAGTTTCAGTGTTGACAAGTGGAAAGTTGGGATTGGGGTAATTTTCCAACTGTGGAGATGGTGAAATAATTGGGTCAGTCACGTGTGAGGAGGGGAGATCCAATTGGGTTGATTGAGAAGAAGGTGTGGATAAAATATGAAGCTGTGGAGAAGTAGTCGTTGGTGATGGTAGAGAGACAGTAGGTGTAAAGGAAATAGTTGAGTCAATGATATTAGAAGAGTTAGAGAAATGCGGGAGAGAAGACTTACCCACAGCTGCTAGAAATAATTCCTCATCAAACACAACATTCCGGGAAATATAGATTTTACGAGTGTGGGAATCATAATAGCAGTATCCTCTATGTGATGAACTATAACCAAGAAAAATGCATTGTTTGCTTCGAAACATGAGTTTCTTTGTATTGTATGGGCGTAATAACGGATAACAAGCACACCCGAAAGTCCGAAAAAATGAATAATCTGGACTTTTGTTAAATAATTTAGAAAAGGGAGATTCATTGTTGAACACAGGAGATGGTAGTCGACTTATTAAATAAACTGAGGTTAAGAAGGCATCAACCCAAAAACCCATTTGTAGGTTGGACTGAGCAAGAAGCGATAATCCCATTTCCATTATGTCTGTGCTTCCTTTCAGCCAATCCATTTTGTTGGGAAGTGTACGGACAACTTAGGCGAAGAAAAATACCACTATTGGCCAAAAAAGTTTTAAATTCATTTAGGATAAATTCGCCTCCATTGTCTATTTGAAATTGTTTGATGCGTAGAGAAAATTGATTTTCAACCAAGAGTTTAAATTTTATAAAGCATGAGAAGACATCACTTGGATAGTAAGGGATAAATCCATGTGAATTTGGAGTAGTCATCAATAAATATAACATAATATAAACAACCACCAATCGACTTTGTTGAACAAGTCCAAACATCTGAAGGAATAAGTTCAAGAGGGCAATAAGAAATTCTTGATGACGCTAAAAAGGGTTGTTGCTTAGCCTTGCCTAATTGGCAAGGTTCACATATGCCACCTTTATTCAATGAACCGCTAAATGGTAAACTATGATGTTTAATTAAATGAGAAACAATGGGATGCGAAGGATGTCCGAGTCGGGAGTGCCACACTTGGACTGGAGCTTTGACGCCAAAGAAAGTAGTGAAGTTGTTGTGTTTGAGAGGAATTGATTTCTACAGACGGATGGGGTACATGCCTTCTTCACTATTGCCTTGGAGCAATATTCGCCCCGTCTTCAAGTCATGAATAGAATAATGAGAACCAATAAGGAGAAAGAAACAATGATTCTCATTGCAAAATTGGTTAATTGAGAGCAGATTAGCACAAGAGTTAGGACAATGTAACACATGTGACATTAAAAGAGGTAATGAATTAGAGTTTATGAGGACAGAACCAATGTGGGCGATTTCCAAGCCAGATCCGTTATCAACAACAATTTGTTCCTTTCCCTTGTACGAGCGTGGAAGGGAGAGTTGCTCAAGATGTGCAATAATGTGCTGATTTGCCCCACTATCAGCATACCAAGTATCACCACTGGAAGCAACTTGAACCTTGGCCATTAAAGCAGCATTTGTCTAATTGACCATTGCTGCTAATTGGTGAGGAGGATGCCTACCTTGATAAGAATAATGGAAACGATGAAAACAGTCTAGCGTTCTATGACTGTGTTTGCCACAAATTTGACAAGTTTCATGATTATTTGAGTCTCCCATGACTGAATTGTTTGGTCCAATAGGTGATGGTGGTAAGGAACCAGCAGAATTTTGATTAGCAGCATTTTTGGAGACAAAATTTTTGGTTTTGGTATTTCGCTGGTAGTGTTGCGAAGTTTGGCGAACAACCAAAGCAAAGGAGTTTTCAGGAAGCACTACCCGCTGGTGAGACTCAAGAAGAATCTCAAATGAAAGGAGTTCAGCCTGAAAATCCATAAATGACATACTGTGGTCTCGAGTAGCAATGTTGATTGAATTTTGAAATGGAATGAATGCTGAATTCAATCCACTCAAGATAGTAGAGACAAGATCATCTTCATTAACAGCCTTTCTAGCAGAGGCGAGTTGATCTACTAAGCCTTTGGCAAATGCTAGATATTCTGAACAGGATCTGTTCTCTTGATGCAAACTACGGAGTTGGCGTTGAAGGAGATTAATATGGGAGCGAGATTGAGAAGCAAAACGAGTTGAGAGTGAATCCCAGGCCCTTTTTGCAGTCGACAGGCCATACACAGTAGAGAGAACTTTTAAGGGATAAAGTAGCATTGATCCAAGAAAGAACAAATTGATCTTTCTTATACCATAGCAAGTAGGCGGGATTAGCATCACCAATGGATTTGCCAGCCGCTGGAGGAAGAAGCTGATCTGGGCACGGATTAGAACCATCCACGAAGCCCATAAGATCATTCGACTTCAATACTGGTATAAATTGGGACAACCATTGTAGATAATTGTCACCATCTAGCTTGATTGAAATGAGTTGGCCTATATTTGGAGCAAGAAAGACAGGTGCGGAAGTGGTCTCAGAGAGTGAAGCCATTTGAGGAGGACCGAAGAACAAACGTGAGCAATACTATTGCTTTGATACCATGAAAGTGTTTGGAGAAATATCAAAATAGGTTTTGGTATTCAATAACCAAACCGTATTGTTATACATAGTTATATAATGATACAAAGTACATAAAGATTATACAAAATCTGAACAGAAAATATTAAGATATATAATACAAAGTCTAAACTAATGATGCTTATCATGTGGAGGTAAATTAGGTGGATGATCAAGTGGCTCAACAGAAGATAGAGCAACAGATGGATATGGATTATCTTGAGAAGTCGAAGTTGTAGGAGGAAGCTTATCAACACCTTTATTTGACCATCGCTAGCATGCCCAACAACAAAATGAACGAATGGCCATGACCTCCCTCTCACGGGAAGGTCATAGAATGGAGCCTCTTTTGTTCCCATTGATCCAAACCAGGTACAAGTTAGACCCAGCACCCATCAGAGCATCTTCAATCCTTATTATTTTTTAAACCCAAATTTAAATTTAGGTAAAAAAACTCCTAGAAGTTTTCTCTAATGCTAGACTCATACCCATATCAAACGAAGAGAGACTTATTTTTTTACTCAAATCAAGAGAGATTCAAATCCATACTCAAAATTTTAATGGTGAGATTACATCTTCTTTTAAAAATCTAATGGTTATAGTTTACTTTTTTTTAAATTTGAGTTTCTCTTCTTTTAAATTTGGGTTTCTCCGTTGAAAAGTCTATAACAACAAGCCTTTTACCACTTTTTTTTTATTATTCAAATTTGAGTTTGCAGTGCAAATGGTCTCACAGTGCATTTTTGTCAAATCAATGCGATAGATCAGTACATTTTGGAGCCCAATTTCTTGTTTTAACATGGGAGAAAGGTGTACATTACTTTTATCCTCTGTTTTTATTGGCTTTATTAGCAAAATTCTATACTCAAATCTAATTATTATACATGAAACTAATCAAGTTATCTTACTTTAGTATCCTACGTTACTTTATTGATTTCTGTCATTAAAATAATGTAGGATACATGTGACAAATACACATGCTAATTACAAATAACTATATATTCTAAAAGTTTATATTATTAGAAAAGGCGTAACTTTTTTAATAATATTTTAATACGTCCCTTCACGTGCAGACTAAATTTTAAACTTAATAGAGGAATTTTTTTTAATAATTAGAGTATAGGCAAGATTCTAATGCATGATATCTTGTTCTGATATCATGTTAAAATTTGTTGAATATATAGTTAATCATCAAAGAGAAAGAAGTGACAGAATGAAGATGACTTGGGGAAGTATAAAAGAGAAAAGCATCCGATGAAGAAAAAATAACTTACTGTGGTCTCTCTCTTTCTTTCACCTCCCCTTGCCCATGATATGCTTTCGTAGCCACAAAGCAAAAGGTTAGATAAAATTTTCAACCAAAGAGTAGAGATTATGGTTAATGACGCTACATCTACGCAATCATTCTTCTCCGATAATCAGAAAGTCTGTTAAATTCTTTTACATAAATATTCACGTTTTATTTTCGTAAAAACCTTGATAGAATGTATGTGTTGGAAACCATTTAAACATGAAAGGACCAAATTGACAAATCACACCCTTATTTTAAAAACTAAAAATGCATTTAATCCTATTATTATTTATAGTTAAGCATGAGAGACGTGCATAATAGGCGTTTATATTTATTTCTTTTTATAGATTAATTTTCGGACTCAAACACGTATTCGATCATTACAACAAATGAGCACTTAGTGGCACTTCAAGTCCGATCTCTATGCAATTGGATGATAACTTTAGGCACACAACATTACCAAAAAAAACAAAAGAGAAAAGAATAGAAAATATCAATGTAAAGCAACATCCCATCATGATTGATGTGCTTCTCTTTGATATGCCATTCTACAAAACTTGTAAACCATATGATCTATATACACTCCAAAAAATTAAGTTATCCAAGAGGGTGTGGTACAAACTAGGTTTTGAGTCTAGCGTCTAGCACACAGATTTTTTTAATAATTATAGTGGTGACGAGTTTCGAATACAGGATTTTTTGCTCTGATACCATGTTAAAATAAACATCTATTCTAAAAAAAAACATTTATATTTCAACGACCTTAACCATTTGTCAGCAGCTGGCCATGGTACATTTCTTCATCAATCAATGCAAGTTGAGAAATGCAGAAAATTGCATGTTTATCGATAAATGTTGAACCTATGCCTTATCTGACAAACCATTGGGCTCTAACATTTTATAGTTAGATCATTGTCAGAGACAACCCCCTCCTTCCCCCCCCCCCCTCCTTC
>CAUOFW020007279.1:1634038-1678224 GCA_963454935.2 Ilex paraguariensis | reverse complement strand
CCCCTCTCCCCTCCCCCCCCCCCAAAAAAAAGAGAAAGAAAATGTAATCGGTGCCCATGCTGGTTATCATCTGGTTCTAAGCCTGGAACTGGAATCATAATTGAGTAAAATAAAGTGTCCACTTAGTTTCTAGCAGAAGCTTCTTATATTAAAATATATATGAGGAGAGAGAGAGAGAGATGTATACTATCCAAAAGTTGACCACCTTCCAACCTATCTAAAAGATGAGGATTTTATTCGGAGAGAGCATCATTCTAGCTGGCTATGGAATTGCTCATTAGTTTAGGTGACACTAGGCCACATCATCAGCATATTTTTTTTTTTATTCATCGGCTCAGGTTTTACGAATTAGCTTGCGGACGTCATGATTAATCCCCTCTTTGATCTAATTAAAGGCAGGTTATTTATACTGAGATTATAGTATTCATAAAAAATAAATTCCTCATGACCTAATCCCAAATAATTGTTAATTTTTAAACTTAAGATGTCTCAATTTACAACATTAGAATCTTTATTATGAATTTTATGTCGATCCAAGAATTTACAATTCATAATATTGGTTTGATTGAACTGTCTCAATCTAGTTAAATTGATTTCCGGATTATTACTACTGTTTTTAGTAGTAGCAGTTTATTAAATTATTGGTTACATGAATAATATAAATTGCATGATTAGGAAGTGAATATGACTTGGGACCAAATGGGGTATTTGTCATGGCCAAAAATGGTGGGTGGGATTAGCCAGGACTGCAGTGCCTGATGGGATTGGACTTTGTTCAAATGCAAGAAAAATTCAGGTTGGTGATTGAAAGTTATGCTTGTACCTATTATCAATGAAAGAGTGCGACAAATTTATACTTCAATTTGTTTATTTTATTGCATTAATAATCATTTTGCATAATTTTAAAAGAAAAGGGGAGTGAATGACCATGCACATTTGATTCTAGAACTTACTTTCACAAATTTCTCATACGAGATTTGAACCTCTGATCTCCGTGATGAAAGTCACCGGGTTGTGATATTGAAATTCAATTGTTATGCAGTTGTGTGAATAGGAAAAGTTAGTGAGATATTAAAATCTATGCTTGTCCTAAGTAGGAATTCTCACTTCTAGTTGTAAGACAACAAAATACTAATTGGGTTTCTCTATATTTTTATTGCATTTTTTTTACTTAATTATAGTTACTGGTAGGTAAGGTTGGTTTGTTTCTACATTCAAACATTTCCTCAACTGTTTTCACAGAATTCAAGTATGTTTGGTGAGGGATTTCTGAATTGCGACCAAGGCGGCTAGACATAGTGAATCCCAGTTGGACAAAACCAACATGAAAAGAGCTATGAGTTGGTTTTTGCCTTCGAGGTCAATAACCGCGGAATAGATATTATAGAAAATGTATTGGAGCGAATCTCAATCTCATTAGTAAGTAAAGGTATTGTCAATTTATTGGAAGAACCTATATAAATAGTCACCAGTCTTCTATATGCTTTGTACCTCCTGAACAACCCAGCTTTGTTTAAAGTGGTAGCTCGAAACTTAGTCGTTAACTGTACTACTGGTCCTACCACCCCTTGCAGTTGCCAACATTTATGACCCAATATACAACCTTCAGCAGACTAGCAATTAGGGGTACAAAACTTGGACGAACCGTATCTAATTTTTTGTTGTGAGTTTGAATTCTCATCGAAATGTAAATTCTAATTTAACTTATGTATAAGTTGAGTAACTGATTCATGCACCTAAGGTTTGCCTTCAGTTTTACTCAGACTCACGAGTTTGATCGACTAAATTGCTATCTCATTGAGGACAGGTTAGAGATTTTTCCAGTCATCCAAAAAAATACAATTAGAAGTGGGGATTGGAAGAGTTGAGATGTCAATTCAGACTTAATTCGAGAGTACAATCAAAACTATCTAATTTGATTACTATCGATGTTTAAATTTTTAAATTCATTTTAAATTTAAAAATTTAAGTTTAATTCTTTGGTTGAAATTCAAGATTCATTTTGAATTTTTTGTACAATCACAAAAATTAGATAAAAATTCCAATTTTTTTTTTTGAAATTGGATTCGGATGGAATACCAAAAATATTCGAGACACCAACACTATACTATCCTAACCTAAATACTTTTTTCTCCAAATCCAATTTAAATACTAAAAATCTCTATCGGATTAAAAAAAACACAAGTTGGAGTGGGGGTTGGGTTTGGGTTTGGCAATTTTTAAAGTTAGATTTCGGTGACTGGTCTATTTTACACCCCCTCCCCCCCCTCTCCAAAAAAAAAAAATCATCTCCCAAATTAATATGATAATATGTGAGTCCTTGAAAGAAATAATTACGACAATAAGGACTTGGAAAAAAAAACAAATGTGGTTTGGGGACGTCGTAGGTGTTGTGGATATTTCTGAGGTCACAAACGTAAATTCAAAAATATCCAACCAATTCAAAAAAAAATTTTTGTCTTTTTCCTTAGGGACTGCCGACGGAAGTCTACAGTGTTTGGTTTCGGGTAATTTGCAGCTAAAAACACGGTTTATAAGGAAAGCTTGTCGCTTTACTTCCACACGTGCCACATACGCTCTCGTCTGGTCCCGACATATGACAGTGAAATCAAAAACACAAAAACCACACTATACGGAAACGAGTGGCGCTGGGAACCACCTGTTTTTTTTTTTTTTTTTCTCAGCACCGTTACAAGGGAGGGCGCCATGAAGTTCCGATCCACAATCTCAAAGTTGAACATGGAGTATAGTAATTCTGAAGACTAGTTTAAGCGGTATAGTAATTTTAAATCACGACGATTTAGAATATGAATACCCTAATTTTGGCGTATATAGTTTAACTTTAATAAAATCAGAAAGAGAATTAATCAATGTGTGTTTAACTTGGTCTAAACATCTCTATTAATGTGATAAAAATAATAAAAATAAGTCACTTTATTTATACTATATTAATTAAAGGTTTTAATTGTGTTAATTTCACATTATTCATGTTAACCTGTCGTGTTATGTTTGGGTTCGTGTCGAAAATTAATTAATCTTAATCCGTTAATTTTATATCAATTTCGGGTCATGTTTAAGAGATTCACCCTTAATCGAATTTGTATAATTTATAAATAATGTTGTGTTAAAATTACATTCAATTCTATCTTTGTGTAATTATGCATATAATTCGTTATAATGTTGAATTTGTCTCATCATGTTGGTGGGTCGAACCAACTAATCCTCAACAATGGGACCGGTGGCCTTTTATGGCTTATCTAAGAAGCTTTTCAATCAATTTTCAGGGGCGGGTCCGCTATCATCTCAACCCGTGAGGGCTATGGTCCCTAACCAACTGTACCACATATTGTCTTACATAGTGACACAAAATATATTTGATCGATCGAGTATAATTTGAGATGAGATTAAATAATTAATTTTAATTTAGTTTAAGCTTGTGGCTATAATTTCTCTATTAATTCACCACATTCTGATTAGGGTTTGGACAAAACACGAATTTATTATTTTAATAATAGTCATAAGATTTTGAATAGATTTATTTGTAGCAATGATCGTAAAAATAATAAAAAAAAAAAATTGTTAGACATTTTACGTTTTGATTTTACAAAAAAAGTATTATATTGAATTATTTATAATCATATATAGTGATAATAAATAATTAATATAAATTAATAAAATTAAACTTTACACATGTATGAGTAAAATATGTATAACTTCCTTGAAAAAATGGCAAGATAAGACTACCTTACAAAAAAAAAATGTGGGTATCACACCCAAAAAAAAAAAAAAAAAATCCTTAACTAATGTTATAATGATAATCATATCTTCCTATATCTTTTTATTTTTCATTTAATCTTAAATTAACTAATATTTTATTTTTTCTTTTAATATTAACTTTTGCGCTTCCTTTCATCTTTAATTTAATTTTATATTAATTAATTTTCAATCAATCATTCCCTTTTATTTTTTCTTTCATCTTTCATTTGATTCTAAATTAATTAGCTTTCGGTCATCCTCTAACTTTCACTTTTCCTCTTAATAATAAGGTTTGTCATATTCCTATATTCATTGTACCGTTATGTATAAAAAGGTCACTAAAGCATATGAGTTCGCATCCTCAATCCTCTTTGAATCTCTCTCTCTCTACCTCTCCCTTTCACACACACACACACAAATTAGACGTAAAAAAAAAGGAGAAAAAAATAGGATAATGTGTTTTTGTTCTATTAGGGATATTTAGTGTTATTTATCCATAGACAATCATCTAAGTACAGAACGAAAAATATAATATATCATTGACCTTTTTTATTTTTTTCCACTATAGTTACTATGTATAATATTTTTTTAATATTATAAAAATTACATTCTAATATAAGGTTATATTAATTTAAATATATATATTTATTTATATATTTAATAATAATTTTTATTATTCAAAATTTATTTACGTACATTGCCAATAAATATCAAAAGAGCCGGTACTAAAAATTAATTGTCCCGTACCATAATTTGACCTAGCAGGCCAACAAGTAAAAGCTGTCAAGATAACTAGATTCTCATCCTAAGTCCAGCTAGTGTACATGCACCTTCATGTAACAGTGGAAAAGAGAAGTTTCTGTGCTACTCTGCTGGCAGCTCTTTGTGGAACGCCAATGAATTGTCGGGTCAACGTGACAGTGGCTGACTTTTGCAGCCTGCGAGCATGGATTTGATAGCAAAACAATTAATTGTGTCAACCAAACCAACTAGTAGTTGTAACTGTTCATGATCGCCTCTCTTTGGTACAAAACCCTCATATGAACAAATCTAAATATGGTAAAATTGAATGTTAATCTAAATCGTATTCAAGAAGTTCGATTTGTTTAACAATTTGTTTTTAATTTTCAAAGGGGCACTTATATGTTAGGGTGAATTGTTCTTTAAAAAAAGAAAATACCAATATCATATTTTAATGACAAAAACGATATTTAACGCATGTTTGAATTGTCCTTTAACAAAAAATAATAAAATATATTTCGACAATGTTCCATAAACTCCCACCTCAAAACCTGTCATCCCATCTCTCTCTCTCTCTAAATCTCCACACTCTTTCATCACACACACATTCACACAACAAACACACACCCATCACACATAGCACAACACACACACACACACACACACACAAATAGTGATATGTTCAAATCTGTACATATATATATATATATATGGATATGCTGGATGAGAGAGAGGTATGACGTCTACATGTATCCCGTATTTTCATTAATTCTCTTTTGTCTCCAAACAAGCTAAAAACACCTTTGGCCTATTCTACAATTTTTCCAAATTATTTTATAGAATGATTTATCCATACAACTTTTCACTTATTTTTCAAATTAGAAAACAAAAAATTTGTTCAGGAGATACAATTCAAACAGGCTCTTAATTTCTAAAGAACAGAAGAGATGTCCTCTCCTTGGATGCCCCCGAGTCTAATTAAATGCCCTCAACCATATCAAGACGAATACATCACGTCATGATTGACATTAAATATCAACAATCTTATCAGACATTGAAATGAGAGAGGGCGATAATATGCTATCAAATCCAACAATTCGATGTAACAATATGTTTCAATATTAGATGAAATTCTTTTTTCACAAATGCATGTGATCATGTGGACAGACCCAAACACTATTATGATTTTGTCATTCACATAAATGAGATTAATTAATGTCCCCTTAACTACCACAATAATTGCAACAAACTTTCATTTAGTTCACACTAGCTTAAATGTGGCCATTGTGCCGGTTGGCCCTTGCCCACAACCCCTTAGAGAACGACAACTCGCTTGCCTTTCGCTGTTTCGCATCATAGAACAGTGCTGGGGATGTGCAACTTAGACAAAATTTCTTCTGAAAGCTAGTCAGTAATATACCTTTTGTTGTTACACTGAAATGCCAACAATAAGTGTATAGAGATCTAGATTTAGAATCAAATTTATTACATTTAATAGATTATTTATTATTTTTTAATATTAGATAAAACTCAATTTTAATTCAATAAACCAAATGAGATGTCACTGATACAATTCCTTCCGCCTCTAGGTTAATGATTCCAATTTGAAAGATATATATTTTTTATTTAACGATCAGGAGGTCTGAATTAACTTATACGTACTTTGACTAATTCTTTTTTTGGTTTGACAACAAACAAGTCATCCACGTGCAGGATTAGGTTATTCATATGAGATATTCGTTGGGCTTTAGCATAGAGAATACCGTTCTCTACTCAAAATCACCGAGTCACTCTCTCTCTCTCTCACGTGTTTTAAAAGACGGGAGATCATCGCATTTTTCTCGATTTTAGTACTAATCTGTTGGAAGATATCGCCTTCAACATGTAGTAATGGTGAAGGCTGAACCACTTGAATAAAAACTTATTGCGATAACGTTGCCAAGATTCAAGTTTGTGCCAAATTCACAAGATGTATACCGTGAGCTTGGCAAACGGTGTTGGATAATATTACCGCAATTTGAAAAGAAAAAGACTCAATCTTGAACTTGGAGTCATCGATATGTGTTTGATCAAGGTTCTGCATATTTGGAGTGTGAAAAAATTCCATACATCGACAGCACATGTCAAGTATTGTGAGCTTGATATTCAACTCCACTCATGAGCTGCAGTTTCTAGGTGTGACGGTGGTCCAAACATCGGATACAGCTAAGCAGTTACTTCTACCAGAAGCGTGAGGGACTTCCATGCCAATATCTTATATCTCAGGCCTAAATTTGTCATTCAAACCAATAATTATTTTTTTTTTAATTTTTATTTTCTTATTTTGTTTTTATATATTTGGTTTTTAGAAATTATAAACCTGAATAGATAAATACGGATGTTTTGGATCTTCCCAACGCCTTGCTTTTTAAGCGACACCTCGGAGCTAAAACCCGAATATTTCAGCCACCCAACACAGCCACTAGCACCACCACTCGCACCCACGACCACTTCCTCCGCCTCCCGCTCTCTCTCTCTAAACCACATTCATCCACACATTCTCTTTCTCCCCCCTCTATCTCTCTCTCCACAACTGGAAAGCAAGACGAAATCAACTGTAAATAAAATCTAACTACATAGATCTCAATCTGTACAAGTGCACAGTATAAGCCTTCCGAAATTGAATTGTTGTTATCTCTCCACCAGCTGCATTGCCACTGGTGAGTTAATTCTCTTCATCTCTGATCTCCTTGAATTCCTTAAATTTAATCTTTATGGATTTCTTAATGGCGTCTGTGAACTTGTTTTTCTGGTTTCCGAAAGCAATTTTTCTTTGTTTTTTTTTTTTTTTTTAAAAGTGAAGAGGAAGTTTCACATTGTATATACTTTGTCGTCTGTTTGCGTCGGTAAGTGTTCCGTACTGGAATTCTGGATTTCAACTTTTCGAAGCATTAATCGATTTCCTCATTTTGATCCGAATTTTGACAGCTACGTTTCGCTTTCAGTTTTGTTCTGAAAAAGAAAATATAAGTTTTTGGGCGATTCAGAGTCTTTTTCAGTGAAATCGCAGATGCCTTTTCCCCCTATCTAAGCAATCTTTATTACATCTTACTTACATGTAAATCATTTAATTTACGCCATAGATTAGGAAGAATTAACTAGTATTAATATAGGTTATGTAGTTCTTCAGTCCTTTTGCTCCGGTGGTAGGTTTAAACTTTCTACTAATAAAATATTCTGTGGTATTGAGAGCTCTCATAGTCAAATCTGAGGGGTTTCAAACCTTTTGATTGATGATTTTTTTCGATTAAATGTTTTAACAATCGAGGTATGTTTTTCTCTGCATTAATTGGAGCATTGAGATATTAGTGGATTTTGTGTTGCAATGATTAAAAAACATCAGATTAAATCCAAATTTTGGTAATGTATGTCACTGTTTGTGATTTATATCAGATTTAAGCCAAATTCCGGTAATGCATGTCACTGTTCTTATTTTTTTCTCTGTTAAATTTCATTTTTCTGCATAATTATCACTGTCAAGTTTCTCAGAATGTCAACATTCACCGCTTATTTTCTTCATTATTGGTGGTCCATCGTTTTCTCATTCCTCCTCTTCACCTAGTCTACTTTTAATTACCTAGGGTAGCTACAGGCCTTAAATCTACTTAATTTTTGTAATGTATGATGTGCATTGGAGGTTTTTATTGAATATCATGAGTAAGCTTTTCTGCCTCTCAAGTTTGGCTGTCTATAAACTTGAGAAACAGCATAGAAAAAAAAATTTGAATCTTATGTTATAATTCTGTATTTTTTAGGTGCCAATTTCTTTCTTTGTTTTTCCTTTTGATTTTTTTTTTCATTTTCTTCACGAGGGTTCAACAATATTCTTTTTTTTTACACCTTTTGTTCTGAATAAATCTGATTATTGTTTTTCCTTACGCACATCAATTTGCTCAGGAATGGCCATAGAAGGCTCAAAAGTGCAATCCTATGATACCAATGTTTCTCATTATATAAGTTTTTCCTGGTTTTTGAGTTTAATGCTCGATCAATTGGTGTTTGTTGTTTACTCTGGTTGTAAGTGCTCATTGTGCAGCCTTACCAAATACCAAGTAACAGAATATAATTCTGAAAAGAGAAAGAACATACTTTACTTGTTAGTTAAGCAAGTAACTAAGCAGATTCATCTGGTCTGATAGTGCTGAAGAATTTACCACAGTACCTTGTTGTAGTTTGATCTTTTCTCACTCTTCATCAATGAAGACTCTTTTATCTCTCTTTTTTTTCACTCTCCAAATGTAGTTTGTTTCTAGTGACGTTTGATATTCCATGTATGATAAACCAAGTAAAAACTACATTGCCATTGTACATGCAATTATCAAGCCTGGTTTCCCCACTCTGTCAGTCACTCATCCGCTCAAGCATTAGATTCATGTAGGTGATTATTGGGTGGTTCAGCTCGTGTTGGTAGGTTGAAATTTCATTGACCTTATCCTGGAGTGGTGAGAAATGTCAAGAGTGCACACTTAAGCTCTGCTGCTCTAGTATGACATATCTGGCCTTGTTACAGGAACTAATTCCTTTTGAATTAGATCTGCAAGTTCGTGATATTGTATTTTAGCTGAAATTGTACTATGAATGTATTTGCAATAGTTTGCTAGTCATTGATGCCTCTGTAGTAGTTGTTCTTGTTGTCACTAAATAATTGCATTTGAGATTTAAATCCACTTGCAGATTACATCAACTTCATAATATTGTTTGCTGACTTTATACTACTAGTCAGCCATGGATCGCCGGAGTTGGCCCTGGAAGAAAAAATCATCTGATAAAGCCACTGCTGAGAAAGCTGTGACTGTGTCAGATTCTACTGGTGTCCCTTCAGCTTCAGCTGGATCCCAGGTTGATCAGGTCTGTTCACTGACGTATTATATGTTTTTTTCTTGTGTTCGGAAGATACCGATTTATTTTGAAGAACCAGTTACAATGATATCTGATTCCTATCACATCTCCGAATATGTTACATATCCAGCACATTTTGTTGGTAAATTGGACAGTTATGCTGGTACTATGTTCTTGTGTATTTCAGTAGACAGTGATAAGATTTCTACTTAAACAACTATATAGAGGGTTTTCCTTATTTATTTTTTTTTTTGGGGGTGGGGGGAAATGTGGGGGCATTCTCCTCAATCTAATCAGTGCTGATTCACGAGGGTGAAGATATATTCTATTCTCAAGTTTGTGCATTCTCACAATCTTGTGCTCTTTTAGCATGGTTTCATTTTCAGCATCACCGATATTTTTTTTGGCTGGTTTCAGCATCACCGATATTGGTTGGACATGAAATGTCATGTTGATTGCATGTACAACCGATTGGACTTCATATAAAACTTTTTAAGTGAAGTTTGCCGATTCATTACATCAAATGTAGAGGGGAAGCTTGCATATTTTGTATTTGTTAAGGGAAATAGAAAACTATTTGAACAGTATAATGCTAAATTTCTGAGTGAAACCGACGTTATATTTCCCAATTCTAGATGACAGATCCCTGGGAAACTCAATCTTCAGTTCTCCTCTTTTTGTTATGTGGACTATTTTAATAAGCTAGTTTTAGTCTTTTGTTTCTTCTCTAGCTTAGTCCAACTTAAGATTCACTAGTGCAAGAGAGTTGGAGATACTTGTCTTACCCCACAGTTTCTTTTGCATTTTGCGTAGTTGGTCTGATAGTTTGTCTGTTTTGTCTTCAAGGGTAAGTTGGATAGCTACAAAAAGCCAAAGTATGTTCAAATTTCTGTGGAGTCGTATTCACATCTCACAGGGTTGGAGGAACAAGTGAAATTATATGAGGATCAAGTTAAAACTTTAGAGGATGAAGTTAAGGAATTGAATGAAAATCTGTCAGCAGCTCATTTGGAGATGACTACAAAGGAAAACCTGGTGAAACAACATGCTAAAGTTGCTGAAGAAGCCGTCTCAGGTGAGATGTTGATCTCGTCCTAGTATACAGGGGAAAAGGCCAATTATGCACATACTAATAGTTTTGAATAGAAATTAGCCTTAGTACATGACTGATTACAGCTTCGTCCAATAAATTATCTTTTTCTTTGATCCTGAGTGCAATATTCGTTCAAGCAATGTATTCGTAGTTGGCTTGTTGCATTAAGCCAGCAAAGGTTCTTTGGTTTGATTCGGCTTGGATTGTTTACTATAACATCTCCGTGCACAGGTTGGGAAAAGGCTGAGGCAGAAGCTGCAGCATTGAAAAATCATTTAGAATCTGTTACACTGTTGAAGCTCACGGCTGAAGATAGGGCCTCTCACTTGGATGGTGCTCTCAAGGAGTGCATGCGGCAGGTACGAAATTTGAAAGAAGAACATGAACAAAAACTGCATGAGGTGGTTCTCACCAAAACAAAGCAGTGGGACAAAATTAAGCATGAGTTTGAAGAGAAGATAGCAAATTTAGACCAAGAACTGTTCAGGTCTTCTGCTGAAAATGCAGCCCTTTCGAGGTCATTGCAAGAGCGTTCTACCACGGTGATCAAAATGAGTGAAGAAAAATCACAAGCCGAGGCAGAGATTGAAGTTCTAAAGAGCAATATTGACGCGTTTGACAGGGAAATAAATTCACTTAAATATGAACTCCATATAGCTACCAAAGAGCTTGAAATTCGTAACGAGGAGAAGAATATGAGTGTACGGTCAGCAGAAGCGGCAAACAGGCAGCATCTAGAAGGAGTTAAGAAAATAGCTAAGCTGGAAGCTGAATGCCAAAGGTTGCGCGGTCTTGTTAGAAAGAAGTTGCCTGGTCCTGCAGCACTGGCACAAATGAAACTAGAAGTTGAGAACTTAGGCCGGGATTATGGAGAAACTCGACTAAGAAGGTCGCCGGTAAAGGTTCCTAGTCCACATGTGCCCTCATTGCCTGAATTTTCTCTGGACAGCATACAAAAGTATCATAAAGAGAATGAGTTACTCACAGAACGGTTATTGGCAATGGAAGAAGAAACAAAGATGCTGAAAGAAGCTTTGGCTAAGCGCAACAGTGAATTGCTAGCCAGCAGGAACATTTGTGCTAAGACAGTTAGTAAGCTTCAAAGTTTGGAAGCAAATTTTGAAGCTACTGGCGAACCGAAAAGAACTCCAAAATCTATTGTCCATATCCCTACTGAAGCTTCCTTCAGTCAAAATGCAAGCCATCCACCAAGCTTAACCTCCATGTCTGAAAACGGAAATGATGATGAAGTAAGTGGTGCCGGGTCTTGGGCTACAACATTGAATTCTGAGCTCTCTCATTTCAAGAAGGAAAAGAACATTGATAGTCCAAACAAGGCTGATAATTCAAATCAGCTGGAGTTGATGGATGATTTTCTGGAAATGGAGAAACTGGCATATTTATCAAATGATTCAAATGGAGCTACCTCCGGTTCAGTCATTGCAAATAATATGGGAACTGAAAAGTTGGAACCATTGCAAGATCAGGCGTCTTCTAAAGTGGAGGTATCAACCGTAAATGCTCAATCTGATGCAGAGCCACTGCCTTTCATGAAGCTTCAATCAAGAATTTGCATGGCACTTGAGTCTATGCCCAAGGACGCTGATATGGGAAAAGTTTTGGAGGTAATCAGGCATGTTGTACAGGACATGCATGATAGTCTGCATCAGCAGTCAGTTGGGGCAATTCGTTGTTCTGATGCTCCATGTGATCACGAGGCCCGTTGTGAGGATGCTGAGCCAAACAATGAAAAGGAAATCTCTTTGTCGAGACATGGTAAACAGGGTAGAGAAACTGTCCATACAATAGGCCAAGAATTGGCAGCTGCTATCTCTCAGATTAATGATTTTATATTGTTCCTGGGCAAAGAGGCTCAGGCAGTTCAGGGAACACCTCCTGATGGAGATGGACTGAGCCAAAAACTGGAGGAGTTCTCAGGCACATTTAATGAGGTTATAAGCAGCAGGGTAAGTTTGGTCGATTTTGTCCTTGAGCTTTCCAATGTGTTGGCTAAAGCCAGTAAACTCCGCTTTAATGTTCTGGACTACCAACATACTGAAGCAGAAACCAGTAGTTCTGATTGCATAGACAAGGTTGCTTTACCTGAGAATGATGCTGTCCAGGATTCATTGGGTGATAGATATTTAAATGGTTGTGCCCACTTTTCTGACTCCATTTCTGATCCAGATATTCCCCATGAAGGAAGTTTTGTACCAACCTCAGAATCAGCTGCCACGACATGGAAGTGCTCACTGGAGGAGTTTGAACAGCTGAAATTAGAAAAAGATAACATGGTAATGGATCTAGCTACATGTAGGGAAAATCTGGAAAGCACCAAGTCCCAGATGCAGGAAACAGAACAGCTTCTAGCAGAGGTTAAATCACAATTGACTTCTGCTCAAAAGTTGAATAGTTTGGCTGAGACACAGCTGAAATGTATGGCAGAGTCATACAAATCACTTGAAACACGTGCTGAGGAATTACAAACTGAAGTGAATCTTCTGCGGGCCAAAGCAGAGAATTTGGACAATGAACTTCAAGAAGAGAGGAGGAGCCATCAGGATGCTTTGGTCAGGTGCAAAGATCTTGAAGAGAAATTGCAAAGGTTGGCATAATCTTTCTTTTGGTCTAGGATCGACACTAGCTTCTTGTTTCTCTCACACTTATAATTTTGATTTACGTTTAAAAGCTTAATTCTTTCTGTGCCAGGATGGGATTTCGTATATCATTCACAGATCAGTCCAAATACATAGTTACGATGTGTTATATGTTGTACTTCTTTCAGTGTAAAGCTGAGGCCCTAACTTAGTTAGGTCCGAATTGAAAAAGCATTTTCATTCAGGTCTGAATGGAAAGAATACAGAAAACTTTGCATATGACACCCCCACCCTGAGGGACAAGCCTCTTCTCTTTCCATATCTTTGTTTTAGAAGAGCACATTTTAGAACTCTAAGCAATACAATGTTTTCTATCATGTTATCTGCATTCTCTTGATTACACTTCTTCCACTCACAGTATTGCCGTAAGTTAGATAGTACTCAGAGGATTTGTTTTGGCAGAATCAACTTAGTTATTGTTGATGGTTTGTTCGGTGATTTGAATTTTTAAGATAATCATTAGCATGGCTCTTAATATATGTAAATGATATGCATCTAAATGTTTTTATTAATCACGTGTCAGCAAGATTTGAGTGATTACTAAATTCTGCCTGTGCTATTTTTTGTCAGGATTGAGAATTTCCCAGCAGTCAATGTTGACGCCCAGGCTAACCAGGTGAGGGGAATAAGTCATCTTGTGTTCCCTTGCTTTTGGAGTTTCCATATGGGAATTCACTTCAAACTTCACTGATTATTCAATCTTGCCAGTCTTGCTTTGAGACTGACAAATGTCATTTATAAAGTACTACCAGTTTATGATTAAAGTGCTTGAGAGTTTTCAACGCTACAAGTTTTAGTTTCCCATAATTTCATTTTCTCTTTGTGTTACAACCCTCCTCCCTTCATCTCCATCATGCACATGGGTTCCAGATTATATCCACGATTTTTACTTTATAAGTCTGTAAAAAAAAATTGGATTTGTCAGTGAACCTGGTATGGTCTTGGAATGGACTAAGCGTACAGCAAAAATTTGAAACCATCAGAATCCTTCATCCCTATCATGATCTCGAGTCTTCCATTTCCCACTAGGAAGAGGGGTCTTCGGAAGTCCAATCAATGAAGAATTGTCCATGATAGGCTTGATTTGCATTTGGCATGACAGTATTAAATTCCGAAGGATTAGCTCAAGCGCTGGGGTCTTCTCTTCAACTCTTGTCTTCATAAGAACCACAATTTTCTAATTTAAAGCATATTATTTTACTCAATGCTCCTTTAAGTTTATCTAAATTACAAGTTTTTGGAGAGCATACTAAATGCTTCCTACAGGTTTGTCACTTTAGGAAGTCCCCTCCACTGATGCTATATGCTTTATAGATACCTTATGTTGTGTGCTATTACTGATTTCCCTTTCAATAAGGATTCATAAGTTGAACTGTTTCTTTCATTCCAGGAGAGAGACTTAGCAGCTGCAGCAGAAAAGCTAGCCGAGTGTCAAGAAACTATATTTCTTCTTGGCAAGCAATTGAAAGGTTTGCGCCCTCACAAAGAGTTTATGGGGTCTCCGTACAGCGAGAGAAGTCAGACGGGTGCAGGCTTCACTGAAGAACCAACTACCAGTGGCATGAACTTGCAAGATATTGATCCCTCCGAGATAGATACTGCTACTTCTCCCAATCTTCAAAGATTAGGTGGTGAGTCCCCCATGGATCTATACAATGCCCCCTATAGCCCATCTGATTCTGAAACAAACACGTCATTGAGATCACCAATCAGTTCAAAGTATCCAAAACACCACCCTAGTAAATCAGGCTCTTCTTCTTCGTCTCCTAACCCAACACCAGAGAAACATTCTCGTGGGTTTAGCAGATTCTTTTCCTCAAAAGGAAAGGATGGAAATTAGAGCCTGCGTCTCCCAGGCTTAACAGCATTTTATTGGTTGAAGAGAGACCATTTCATAATATTATCTAGAAGCTGCAAATATGGACACTGAAGTTCCTGTAGATAACAATCTGGATCTGCTTCAACTTGTCCAGCTCTGAGTTTTCAAAGATGTTTCTCAATCGGGTCGCTTGTTTTGGCTTGGATGATTTTTGCTGAAGACAGAGATGGCAATCAGCCATTGAATTGGGAACTTGTTTCCTACTTGCATGCAACGCCATACACAAAAGCCGTTTTTCTGAATCTTTCAGGCCCATATGTTTTTTATCTGTTATTGTGAAGACTTTAAATCAATCGTGAACCGTATCACATGGTCCTGGGAAATTCAAGTTGCAAAGCCATTACTGCATGGTTCTCTTGTTTGAGGGGATGCTTTGTGAAGTATTGTGGGGTAATTTTTGTATTACCTGACTGTATATGATCTCCATTTCTGTTTATTTGGTTTCTTTCTATTATTCCAATCATTTGGGGTCGTTTATATGAATCATCCTTATTTCAACTTACCTGAATTCATTTATTATTTGACCAAACATGACATATATGTTCAATAATCAATCAAAAAATATATTAATATAATCATTATCACGTGGCATTTCTGCTGTATTTTTGTTTTGTTTTAGGAGAGAAGAAAGAGCTGGTGTGCTAATTTAAAGAATTAGGAGGTGAGTACTGTAATTGATCATGGAAACAATATAAAGTTACCTGACTTGTTAATGCAAGTATTTTCTTTTTTGAGTTCAACGCTCGGAGGTGTTTGAGTTCCTTAGATATGCATTGCAGCTGGTAGGTCTTCTAGGTCTTTTGCTTCTTCACTCTTCCTTTCTGAAATTCAGGAAAGATATTTTATTTATCCTCAACTTTACAACTAGATACTCGATCTTATTTGTTAGAATTCATCCTATCGTGCTAGAACACTTAAGAACTTTCAGTTAAGAGTTACCTTAGAGAGCTTCCAGGCAAGAAAAGGAATTAGGCTTGCAGGGAATAGAAAGGGGAGTGTGGCTACATTTATTTGAGTTATTTCTTTCGTTTTGGGTTATTATATACGCGTTTCAATTAATTCTTTTTTTCAATTGGTCAATGGTAGATCATACGCGTTAAAATTAGAATATTTATGTGAGACTTTTATTTTTATAATTTGACCCTAAAATACGGATAAAATTTATAATTAAGAATTTACGGCTCATTCTATTACCATTTCAAGCTGTGGGGGCTGTCAAAGAGAGTATATGAGAGACTAAAACAAAAAACAATAAAACAATCTATGAAGTGTATGAGTGGTTGTCAACTCACTCGAGAAAGGGGACCCACAATGCCCACAAGTGCCAGAAGCTGGGTGTGACAGAGACCAGGTAAAGGGTATCGATCATGTGATGGTCATCCCCACCTGAGTGGGAGAATGACGAATTTGTGGGCCCATCATAATCGACTCCACCATTTACCAGATCTGATTCATCATTTAGTCAAAAAAACATTGGTTAGCCTTTTGAACCCGGTGATCGGGGGGGTAAAGGACAACCACCTGTACAGATTCGTACCTTCTCTTAGTATGATGCTTCTGTATCTAACTGTAACCCATGAAAACTTGACGTGGGACATCTTAAAAAATTGCATAAGCCTTGGGTACTTTTGGGAAAGGAAATTGATTATGAACAAGCAATGCTTGTAATTAGATTGTCAATAAATCTTAGATCGAATGTCGATTAATTCAAATCTTAATTCGATTAAAAAAGTTCGCCTCAAAGTTGATTTTTTTTATTGCAATTTTTTTTTAATAGTTCATATATAAATCCCGTAAAAAATAAAAATTCAACCAAATTACCTAATTTGATATGAACAACTTAATTAGAGTTGAGTTTTAATAAATTCATATGAATTTCAAACAAATTTAATGAAATAGCAAGTAATTTCATCTTATATTTTGCATAATTATTTGAAGTTTAGATAGTGTTGATAAATTATTAATTGAATTTGTGAAATCTATCCATATATATATAAAACCTCCCATTTTTCTTAATCTCTAGAATTTTTTATTTAATTGATTATAAAATTAGGCATTATATAATCAACAACCAACACTTAATCAATATATTTCATCTTCCATTTTCATCTAATTAATTATAAAGTTAGGCATTATCTAGTCAACAACCAACACTTTGAAACTTTTGGTTTTAGGGTTTTTACAGTTAACGAACATCAATAAGTTATCGCAAGTAATCAATTAAAGCGACTCCCTTTGTTATTGTATAAAATTCGTTTCTGGCCCCGTCCCTATCTACAAATATGCTATCTCTATCACTGCTAAGGTAAAAAGTCGATCGCTTCCCGATCATGTCCATTCCTTTAATTCGCTCTCAATGGAAATTTCTCGGTATAGGAAAACAAAGCCAATGAAAGCTTTCTTGGTTAATAGAATTCTTCTTCCATTATCTCACTAAGTAACCACTCTATATTCAAATTTTTTAAAAAAAAATTCAATTTCAACCCCTATAAACTTTAACAATTCTTTAACTACCCATATTGTGTGATAGAAAAAAAAGGAAGGCCTCGACTGGAGAGAAGGAACGAGCGGGAGGAAGACCTCGGGAAAACCTTTGAATTGAAGATATTTGTTAGGCTGTTTCAGTTGTGTGGGTTCGGACAGCTTCCAAAGTTTGTGAAGTAGTGGTGAGGAAGTAACATTGCACCCAATTTAGTCATTAGAACCTTAAACATTTCTCCTATATTTTAAAGCCAACCTGTCTACCCTACAACAAAGCCCACCACCCAACACAAGTGGCTCTCCTTGTCCATCAACAATTTCTGTGTAATAACAACAGCAATTGCAGAAACAAACATCAAACATGGAGGTAGGGATGAGTATTATCATCCATGCGGATACACAAACACATTTACAATCCTATCTCCTTCTGTCTTGGGATTTCTATTCTTTAGAGCTCAATCCAAAGTTCGACAAAAAAAGGTCGCTGAGAAAATATCTGTAGAAAAATGGGCTATGTTGAAAAATTCTAGAAATTCAGTAAAGAAGTTTTTTTCGAAACAATAATGATACTTATAACTAATTTAAGAATTTTTTTAGCAAAAAAAAAAATTATTTAAGAACTTAATGCATTATAATCATTAGCTGGGTTGATGATGGACTCTGATAAATGGTGGATGAACACGTGCTCAGAGGGACGAGGTCCATAGCTCGAATTGGGCTTAGCTTGCGAGTTCGATAGCTTGGGTATCCTCTAGCTAGGCAGAGTCCAACTACATAACAACTTTGATTAGTTCAACTCAGCTAGGGCCTCCACCTAACCAGGAAGACCACTTCTAACACTCAAGCGCAACTGCCTCTATTTGAATTAAGGGATAAGGAACCCTAACCACACAATTAAGCTAGCCTATAAAAGGGAAAGAGGGGAGATCAACTAAGGTACACAAGATCCATTCTAGCTCTATACTCTCCATCCAAAACTCCCAATCTAACTTTTAGGCCTCGAAAGATCGACCCTGCAGTCTCTTCGGTTTTCGACTTACCCTTGTGGGTACCTCTATTGATTGTTCAGAGACTAATCTTAATCACGGAGCTCAAAGAGCAAATTTTGGCATCAATAGACTCTATTTAATTTTGAAACTCACTCCTAATATAATGGTCACGATAGATTTAGTTCTCACATTAGGTTCACATATTAAGTTCTACTAGCATTTCTTTTTCCATGACAAACGTGTAGTATAAATTAATATTTCTATGGGTAATGTCAGAATTTCACCAAATGATGTAGCACAAACACCATCAACAAAATTTCATAAAATAAGTAAAAGTGAGACTAAAAATACCACTATATTAGCGTCATTTCAATTGGGTAGTTTTTTTTTTTTTTTTGGGTCTCAATTTTAGTAAATAGGAGAAAGCTGATACAATAGTTTTCTTTATCAATAAAAGAAAGTGTCGTGATCATCTTAAAAGTGGCATGGCATCTTAGCTATTATTCCTAGATCATTGTGAAGAGCTAATTAAAATTGACACAGGCCGATGACAAAGAAAGATTTGGACTTATATAACGAAATAAAGATTACATTCTTGCAGAAATTGCTGGAAAGAAACATTGAAAAGACATGGAAGAATGAAACTCAAAAGTTACCAAGATATCAACTTTAAGCTACTACTATTCTGATTTGAATATGAAGTTGTATACAGTAAAAAAGATCGGTATTGTATTGATATTTATTACTTTTATAGGTATTTTCATTATTATTGTGATTATTTTTATCGTTTTTGTGATACCAAAAAAAAGTGATAAAAATAATTACTGTAACAGCGGTAAAAATACCCACAAAAATAATAAATTTTTTTGTTATAAAAATATACATAAAAATTATAAAAAAAAAAATACCCACATAACAAAATTTGGAGTTAGGGTCCGGAATTTAGTGAAGTCCTGTGAATATAATCCATTTCTGCTTAGATATTTAAAAAAGAAAAAAGAAAATGACATCCATCAATGAGGGTACTATTCTTCATGTGAACTTTTTCTGCAATTTAATGGTGGGTGTGGTCCCATTTCTGAACTTTAGAGGGCCCCTAAACACTCATCTCTTAGGTTCAATGCCGTTGATTGAGGGAGACGGTTGAATAAAGTCACAAAATCTTTACTAGGGATAACAAACCCCTCTTGAGAAAAGTTATAGTATAATCATAAACAGTAATTTTAACCCCAACATAGTTTAAGGGTGTATTTGGGTAGTGAGTTAAGGTGGATTAACCTTCATAAGGGTAGGGTAATAAGGCAATGGGTCCTACAAAACTTTTGTTTGGGAAGTCAAAATTGTACTAGGATATAAATCCTGGGTCTATCCTTGACCCGGATGCTATAGTGCTTTTTAACCATACTACATGGATTAAAATTAACCCACCTCCACCCTGAGTTTCAATCCCAACCGACGAGTTATGAAAGGTAATGACATATTTACCCACCTTCCTCTCTTGATAGCTCTTTCTCTCTCTTGCTTTGTGAAGGTGACGAAGCCCAAGCCTAGGGTTTTTGCTGGGATGGGTTTGGGTGAGGGAATGGATCGAATGAAGAAGAGATCTTCACCAGCACCACCCCTAACCTCGGCCGTTCACAGACAAAATCATCCACCATTGAAATCAACCAGCACGATGGTGGATGATTTTGAACCCTAATTTCTCTATTTCTCAAATATGATAATGGTGGATGTTTTTATTATGTGGTGGTGGTGGTGGTGGTGGTGGCGGTGGCGTTTCTGTTCTATTGTGGTGGTGGCATTTTCTATTCTGTTGTGGAGGTGGTGGTGGTGAGTACTGTACAGGTCTGGTTCATCAATGAGTATAATGGTAAATATCTACAAAAGTCAAGTGGAGTCCATACCATTTAATTGTTCCTTGCCAAATAGTGGTTTGGGTTGGATGGTATACATAACTCATCTAATTAAGTTGTCGAATGGGTTTGGGTGGAATGGGTTAAGATGCAAAAAATTCAATTTATTCCTATTCTTGTCGATTATCCATATGCATCCTAAGTGATAATAATGACAAATTGTAAATTTGTAATCTTTTGAGATTAGACTCTGAGGGATTTATCTATAATAAATACCTGAGTCCAAACATGGATGACCTACCTTGGACTAGATCGAAGAGGAGATTAGTCAAACTACTCATAAATTGATTCATATTCCCTTAATCGTTAACTAAAAAAATAATTAAACAGTGACCTTAATAAAATAATAAAAGTGTTTCAGGATGTTCTTGATATCATGAATTTGAGATACGAAAACAATTTTTATATAATTGGAATCCGTCTAACAAGTATTAACATCCGATCTTTTTTTATATCGAAAATCTCACTCAAATAATTTTTAATAGAAAAAAAAATGGAAAAAATTGTTAAGTTGAATTTTAGAAGGATACGGATTATAGGATTATGTTGGGAGTGCCAACAAAATTTAATTAATCCAAGTACTTTATATTTTAATGTGTAAACATTTCTTGCTATAGCGTAAAGTACATTGCCTTGCACCTAGTACATTTTCTTACAAAAGAAAAACCGTTAACATTTAACAATCAATCAGGTCCAACAGTCCAAACCTCAAATAACCAGCCAGTTAGCCGTGTCCGGTCAGTACGGATTGAATGGGGCCATTGATTCAATGGTTAGGAAGAGACCACCTGCATTGGACAGAGATAGGGTTCAAGATAAAAAAAATAGGTAATGGCTATGTTTATTAAATTTTTTTATCAAATTTCCGTCCAAAATGACGTGGTATAATGTTTTACCACCAGATGAGTAAATTTTATTAATATTTAATGACAAAAATTATGCTACATTATTTAGTATAAAAGATTTGGTAAATTTTTTTGGTAAACATAACATTTTCCTAAAAAATATATACAGTATATTTAATGCAGGATATATAAAAGAAAGCTACATGATAAATTAAGATCGTTGAAAATAGCATTAATCAAGAGCCAATCAAGGTTAATTATGAACAAAGTGTTAAAAAATTTCAAAAGACTCCATTCCAAAAAACTCTCAGACGATGTGAATAATGAGCAATGTTGAAGTCTCTTCAATTCATCGACTTTAAGCCAAAAAACCATATTTAGGGCATTTTTTTTATTTTATCACATTGTTTGGGGTATTTTCATAATATTACTTATTTATTTGTTTTTTTAGTAATTTAATATCATTAAGGTTTCGTATTTACTTTGAATGAATCTAGAAGACAAGTTATCTTATCAATTATCACTATGTAACGAAGATGATACCAAGTGCTACATGATAGAAAGGAAATGAGTTGGATTTCATGGAGATACAAGTGATCAAAAGGGTAATGTTAATCTGGTTGCCAACAAATTCTACTCTTTTTTTCAGCTCTTTTGGTGCAATGGTGAAGCGATAAGATTGAGTTGTTATTTTTTACACGTTTCTTAACTAATTTTTTTTTTTTTGATTTGGTTAAAGGCAGGTCATCCATGTTGAAATTTGAGTATTCATGAAAAATAAATATCTCATTACTTGATCCCAAAGAGTTGTTATAATTCAAACTTATGACATTTAAGTTTACAATTTATCCACGTTACCACTTAAGATACTTGTGAATTTAAAATAAATTATTTGTATTAGGGTTTAATTTGAACCAAGTAAATTCTACGGTCCTTTACCAAGTGGTTGGCATGGTTTTGCTTTCATTCACTAGCATTGAGAGATGTATGTGACTGCAACACAAAGACAAACCCTATTAAGTGTATAACATAAGTAATTGACTGTACAACTACCACCCATTGCTCTCGAGATCAAAAACAAACATAGAATATCATGATGAAGTAAAGTTTGAACATGGTTATCTTTCTTTCTTTTCGAGAGCCGTTCTTTAATTAACAGTTTCATTTGACAGTTCAACCTGGACTACATACTAAATAGTCTTCTCTGCTTTTCGTTTTTCACATGATGTCACTTAATGGAAACAAAGAGATCTAACAGAGAAAGAGAGTATGATAAAAAGGGTAACAACCATGGATCCTTAATATTAGTTCTCTCTCTCTCTCTCTCACTTTTGAATTATACAAATCTAAACCCAGAAATGTTCATGGGTTTTCTGTTAGAGTAAGTGTTAAAAAAGAACCCAAAAGCTAAAAAAAACAAAGGAAATATTAATAACTCGGAAGAAGCGTTATGATCTTCAGCAAATTCTTCAAACCGAGCAAACAAACCCCATTCCGATTGTTCGGAGTCAACATTTTCTCTATCTAAGCATCGATGTGAGAGATTCAAAAGCTTCTTCTTCGCAAGGAATGGTGAGACCCGTGTCGTGGTCGAAGCCGAACTCTTCTTCGGCAAGTCGAAGAAGGCTTTGAAACTCAGGACGAGTCAGGAAAGAGATTGGGACAATGTATCTGGTTCTGTTTTCACCAACATAGACAGCGAAATGGCCTTTTGGTACGTCCACAGGAAGGCCTTCTGCATCATACCCTTGTTTCTTTCCTAAGCTCGAGCATCTCTTGATGATTTGCTTGAGGACCGCGGTTTGTGATGATTTGTTTGATTTTCTAATGGCCATTTTTGGAGAGGGAGACTTTGTTTTGGCGTAAAAGGAAGATCAGAAGAGGTCTCTTGAGAGAGAGAGAGCAAGGAAGGTGTAGGATGGTGTGGTGTTGTGGGAATGAATGGGTGTATATGAGTATTTATGGTGGTACTTTGAGGATGAGAGAGAAACAATATCATGTGGGTTTTGGGGGGCAAAGGGGGCGACCACGGGTGTTTTGGGGGGCTGTGTGAGCTCAAGGACATGTTGGGAGCCAAACTCATATGAGAAATGTTTAGATGAGTTATACACACCACGTGGCTGGCCCCGGTGTGTATAACCAATAAAAAATGGACACATCAGCAGTTGTCAGATATGTTACACATAAGCATTTTAACAATTTTTTCTCCACCCGTTAGAAACGTCCGTCACCGGCTTCGAGCTCTAAGAAACATGCGGAGCCAGGGTGTCAAATTTGTAGCAGTGTTACAGTACCATTAATCTCAAAATTCAAATTTTCTACCACAAATCTTCACTCTTTTATCTCTGCTGAGTTCTGTGCTTTGTTGGATGGATTGAAAATGGTGGTTCAGTATAGCCTGCTGGAGTATGAGATCTGGGTGGAGTCTGATTCCATGGTTCTCGTTAACACTGTGCTTGAACAAGTGGAGTGTGCTTGGAAGTATCTGGCTATTTTGCATCAGATAAGAGAGATACTTGGATAGATGAATTTTAGAATCCGTCATGTCTTTCATGAAGCCAATTATGTTGCTGATGGGTTAGCGAATCAGGCTGTGATGGCTCGATTTTCCTTTGATTTTACTCAGACTGGAATGCCTAGGAGCGTTACTAGGTTGCTGAAGGAAGATCAGCAAATACTTCCAATGTTACGGTTTGGAATATGATTAAGTCTTTTGCTGGTGGTGTGTGAATATGGTTAAGTCTTTTGCTAAAGTTCTGGGCAGAAGGGAGTGGTCCTTTGGCAGTAACAATAATGCTCTTAAGGCATTTTTGAAGGATTAAAGTCATTAAGTGTAATTGTGGTTTTCTTTTCATTGTTGGTTTTTGTGAAATGCTGTTGCTTCTTGTAATTTTTGGCTTCAATCTATTAAATTTTTTTAAAAAAAATAAAATAAAATTACACTATCATTCATTGCAGGTGCCTGTTGAGTAAGCTAACTGTGCAGCAAGTTATTCCACATGTATAGAGATACAAATGCACCAACGGGGACATTAGTTCGGGATGGAAGTAGTTTGATTTTTATTTTCTTTCTTCTGATTTTGGCCTAGATGTGGTTAAAGTTCAAAAGAGGTTATGGGTTCAAACTTGTAGTGTGCCAATCAGATTTGTTGTTTTTCTGTGTTGGTTTGGAAGCAGTTTCTGTTATGCAGCAGCAGCTGTGCTATGTTGCTGTACTGGTTTTGTTGAAATGCTGGGGTGTATGAGGCTGCATTGGTACTGGGTCTATGCTGATATGCTGGTTGAGAGTTGGCTGTTGCCCAGTTGCAATGAAGAGGCTTGCTTATTTGAAGAATTAAAGAATTGTAAATTGCTTTCTTAGTTGGTATGAGCTGAAGACTTGCAATTTAATTTGTTGTTTCAACTAATTCAAGCAAGGGTTGCAATAAAATTTGATTTTCTTTGGAGTTTAAATAAGGCAAACCATTAGCTTTATTGCAAACTAAAGCTAATGCTTTTGGATTGGTATTGTGAGACAACAAAGGGTGAAGGATCATTCTATATATGCTGGTTGAGACAGTGTAATTTATATCACCAAATTTAAAAAAGTTTGCTGGGTATTCAAGAACTCATTTTTATTTAGTAATCTTAAATTAGTTAAATGACAGAACATTACAAGAAACTAAGAAAGGCACAAACGCCTTTACAGCAAAACAACCAAAATAGAAAGTACAAGAAGCAAAACAAGCCATATCGATAACAGATCAGAATATGCAACACAAGACAGCAGCTCCATCCAAATTCATAATATACAGCCAATAAACCATCTCCACAGCAAAGCCACACCTAGCAGCATAACAACACCAGACCTTCTCATATTTCAAATAAATCAACACTTAAACATAAAAAATCAGCCCTTATCATCAAAAACAAGTCTCATTACTGATTCCCAGAAGTTCAAGCAAAATTTCTCATTGATTCTCACTCATTCATGCCCTTGTAAAAAACATTGTTGGAGGAACTCTAATTAATTTCCGACATTGCAATATTGGTTTGTAATAAACTGGTAAAAGACATATTCGGGCAAGGCACATTTGCAACTGCTGAGTTGAAATGAGACATATTCGTACGTACATTGGCAATATGCATACCAAATAGTGGTACAAACTGCATACACGTGCAAATCACATAATTAAAATATAATTAATGATTGAATAATTATTTTTAAATTTAAAATGCAATTACACCTGATTTTGAAAATTTGTGTTATCTTTCATTCCTATAACTAATGATACCTGCTTATAAACACATTATAACAAACTCATACGATAAAAACATTATTGAATAATTTATGAAGGACAATAGGTTGTTACCAGACATGGTTGTCCCAGATTGTGGCATTCGGGATGTACATGCATCTGCCTTTGATGATTTTTTCTTTTTCCTCTTCTGCAAGAAACCTTTTAACCTACCATATGTTTTTCCTTTTTGTCTCAATCGTGGAGGATCCAACACTGGTGTACTAGAAATTTCTAAAATAATGTTCTCATCATCATCATCATCATCATCAACTGTATTTTTTCCTAATATAGTTGATTTGTATCTTCTCACTTGATGTACAATGTTATCCATGTTATTTTCTGCAATCTCAACAGTTGTATCATCATCCACACTAAGATTCATAACACTAAACACCTTCTGCATTAATTTGTTGAGGCGCAATGTCCTAGATGAATTTTCACTACTGTCTAACAATAAAGTACTAGTCATACGAAGTTCCACCCCTTATTTTGCATTTTTGGTCCATCTTTTCAAGATATATTTTTCGGGAATTTTGTTTACACAATAATAAATTGAATATCTTTAATGCATGACGACATAACCAGCCCAGTGACTCAATTGTTTACAACTACACATTATTGAATAATTTGAGCTGTCAAACTGCACAATATAGTCTCGATCACCTCCTTTCTTTCTTATTTTAAACATATGAGTTGTGTTGTCATGACTGAATTGAACCTCCTTTTGAGAAACACATTGTAAAAACTCATCTTGAAACAATCCAAAAATCTTGTGTGTTTACACCTTGCATGCAGGCTTTAAAATTCCAGAATCACGAACTAAAACACGAGGTTTACCAGGAGCACAATTATAATCATCAATCACCTCAATTTCACGCATTTTTTCAGCATTTTGTTCATAATAATTCACAAATTCTGTCAAAATCATTGTCTTACAAGCCATATGTTGAAAAACATTATATGTGCTCTCACTCCTTTGACTTGAGCTAATGTTACAAAAAAATGTATCACAACTAAATGCAGAAGCCCATTTTTCATGAAGGTTATACAATTTCTAAATTCATGACACATTCAAACAATTCCAAGTCACCATCATCTTAGTCCACTTTTCTTCAAAATCATTCTCACAGTCACAGTTATACAAAATATACGAAAATATATCCCTAAACCCAGGTTCACGATAAAGAGAAAAAATATTTGAAGTTGCATTTTTTGATATATGCCACTGACACAAGAGGTGACGAGTATTAGGAAACACCCTTGCAATGGCATTTGCCATCGCATGATCTTGATCATTAAAAATGATTTTTGGCACCTTATGATCCATGGACTCTAAAAAAGCATCAAACAACCAAACAAATGAAGCAGTTGTCTCATCGCATAAAAACGCACCACCAAACAACATATTTTTCCAATGATAGTTTACTCCCACAAATAGAGCACATATCATATTGTATCTATTTGTACGATAAGTGGTGTCAAAGATAACATCTCTGAAAATCTCATAATCTAATGTTGATATTCCATCTCTCCAAAAAAAATTGGTCATTCGATTTTCCTCTTCAACTTGCACAATATAAAAAAACATGGGATTTTCTGCTTGCTGGTGCTTGAAATAATTAATCAAACTCTGACCATCATTGGCTGAAATTTTTTTGACCTTTCAGCTTGTATAAAATTATGACAATCACTCTAAGTAAATCCAACATTTTGATATCCACCAGCTTCATTTACTAGATAAGAAAATGTTTTTGTAGCTCTTATACCAACATCAATCATTGATTTAATAACAGTTTTACTAGTATTTTGTATCTTTCGGGAGGATCTCATCAAGTGTCGTTGTTCATGTTCAACAAAAGTGTGATTATGCTCAGAGAAAAACTGTGAAATTTCATACACACCATTTTTCACCGTAAAAATAACACGAGCCTGACAACCACATCTCGTGTCTAATTTATAGGATTTTTTCTCTTCACTTGGGTCTGTAAATTCTCTAAATCCCTCTTTTGAACATAAAAATACGCGTCTGCTGACTACAACCGTGTTTCTTGAAAAGCTCTTATGCCCTTTTCGAATGCTAAAACCTTTATTGTATGCATATTTGTTGTACATGTTAAATGCCTCCTCTTCACTAAATGATAACATACCAACTTTCAACTCACAATCATCATTTTTGGCAATTAAAAATTGATCAGGTACATTAATCTCAAAGTAGTCAGCTCTAACTTCTTCGTTGTCATCGTCATAGATTTTTATAGTGTAAAATTATGTAATGACATATAGTTAAAATTTCATCCATGTGTAGCTAAATCAAACATACATAATTAATTTGAATCTAAAAGGTGAAAATAAATACCAATTTGTGCAATTTCTTTGCCACGATTTGAAGTCATTGTTCAATCTATGTCCTCACTCTTCACATTGACTCTATACAATAAACCTCAACACATGAGAAGTACAAAGTAAAAACATGATACCCACAATAATGGACAATGAGAGAAAAGAAACTAATTTCTTACCAATCCTCAAGTGAGACTTTTGAATGTTCAAAGAAAACGTGACTATGGAGAAAAAGAAAGAGAGATTGAAGGAGAGATGTTACTTTGAAGTGGGAATGAGAGTTCTACGGTGGGTGAAGATGGTAATAAATAAGTGGTTGGTGAGTAATAGTTAAAACAATCATGATTTTTTAATTAATGGGTAATTAATGCTACAATATCTGGTCAATCACTTGTCAAAAAAATGCAGCTGAGTTGACTTCTACAGCTGCCTTTACAGTAGTCATCCTAACTGAGGTTACCGTAAAGCTCCTAGACTTCAGCAACCCAGTAACCCCTTTTGAATTTTAACCACATCTGGTCCAAAATCATAAGAAATAAAATCTAAATCAAAATACTTCCCTCTCGAACTTATGCCCTTGTTTAGCTTACTCCACTGACACCTGAAGTGAAGGATAGTGTAAATTTTTTTTTTAAAAGAAGAAAAATTTTATAAATTGAAGCCAAAAATTACAAGAAGCAATAGCATTTCACAAAAAACCAACAATGAAAAGAAAACCACAATTACACTTAATGACTTTAACTCTTCAAAATGCCTCAAGAGCATTATCGTTACTACCAAAGGACCACAACAAATCAATTTAATTGATTAGGGAGCTGATCAATTACAACAAATCAATTTAATTGATTTGGAAGCTGATTAACAGATAATAACAACAAATTACAACATATAACATAGCAAGGGAACACACTTACCTACTGTCACAGATGGATGAGCAGCAGGTGGTGGTCGTTGGGTGGTGGTGGTCCTTGCAACGTGTAATCGATGGTGGTGGTCCTCGCTGGTGGTGATGAGTTGTTCCTCTTCTTTCGGTGGTGGTGGTCGCTGGAGGTGCGCCTAAAGGAGGTTAGGGGTGGTGGCATTGTCGGTGGTGGTGGTGGCTGCTGGGTCCCTCTCTATCTCTCTCTCTCTCTTCGAAATGTTTTCTCTTTTTTTGATGTGTTGCCTTCTTTCAAGTTTCAACTGAACGTTGGATAATTGAAATGGTAACAAAAATGAGTTATAAATTTAAACGACTTGAGTTTGAATTTAGATAATCTCTTACCCCTTGTTTGGTATAAAAAAAAAGTGGATAAATGAAAAATGAAGGATGAAAAATGGAGAGGAAAGAAAGAGTATCCTTTATTCGGTTTCAAAGGAAAACCAAATGGAATGAAAAAGAGGGTGGAAAGTGATTCCATCCGGCCCACCATTTTTTTTCCTTCCAAAAGCAGGCGGAAAGTGGGAGAGAAGTGTTGCTAACTTTAATGAGTCTAAGTAAATTACTCTTATGCCCTTCACGAGGTGCTATTTCTATATGGGCAAAATTTTTCTAGAAACATGCCACAAAGTCAATTTTTTTTGTAACAAATAGTTTTTATTTTACACTTCATATTTTATCCTTTCTTTGACTCTCTGTAAGGTGCAAATTTAGAATTTATAATAAAAAACATATAATTTATATTCAAGGGTATAATATTAGATTGAGTTTATATATTTTTTCATTCCATTCTTTTTATTTCTCTTACCAGATAATACAAAATTTATCTCTCAATTTTTTCATCCATCATACCAAAAAAATTAATACAATACAAACTCAATATAATATGATCCAACTAATTGATTACGACCCGATTAATTTAAAAAATTGTGTAACATACTTTGACGTTAAATTGATCAAAATTATAGGTCGAATTCGTATCATGTTATCATACCATATATAATAGACAATTTTTTATTATATCCCTTACTAATCAATTTCAATAAATTTCTCAAAACACAATAACCTTTATATTTTAAACCATTTATTTAGTTGATTCCACAAAAAAGTGGATGAAAAAATATATATTTTTGTACATATTTATTAATTTTTATAGTAAATTGGAGGGATTTTTAACATTTTCAAATCTTGAAAAGTCTACTTGCAATAGGAAAAAATAATTCTTACTAGTGAGGGTATACTGGTAAATTAAATTTTTATGTGTTTTCTTTCCTTTCATTTTTCCTCTGATACCAAACAATAGAAAATTAATTCATCCAACTTTTCATTCATCGTACCAAACAAAAATGAGAGAAAGTAATTTTCTCTCCTCTACAAATGGAAAGTCTGTCCATCATATTTTTCTATCATTACCAGTTTTCATCTCTCCTACCAACCAGACGATGAGGTATTTATTCCTGTAAATAGTATTCTAGTTCTCGTATAAATGACTTGTTTATAACTAAATCAAAAAGAAAAAAAAACTTGAGATTCTTCGTTCCAATTCACAATGTTTCCATTCTTGATTCACTTTTTTGACCCCCTTTTTAGGAGTTGGCGCTTGTCTAGGGGTAATTAGAAATCCACACAAGATCTATAATAGAAATTACACGTGATGACCCAAAATCAAATAAGAAACAAAGTATTCTAATATACTTTGGATAGGTTTTTATAGTAGACATCCGATAGAAAACATAGAGATTTAGTCGTGGGTGTTAGTATGTTATCTTTATCTTATCACATTCTCACCATATACAGAGGATCGAATTTTTTGTAATGAGTTATTAAATTGTAATTATATCAATAAGGTTTTTGGTCTGTGAACGTATATATAACATATCGAAACGACATATATATTTTTATATTTTGTTTCATTATTTTTGTTAGACTATTTTAAGCAAAAAAACATTTTTTATGTAGGAACTCAATCCTACATTAAAGTGAGACTTTCGGGCTCTCATGTGCGTAAGGATGAAACAAACAAAGAAGATACAAGTTTCTACTATTTACGAAACACACTGACGAGCCTAGTCCCCTGTCCCCTAAGTTCGCCTAAATAGAATAAAATATTAACTAGTATTAAATTTACTTTTGAATATTTTATTTAATTATTTTTCGTTTTAACTTTATTAAAAATTCAATTTTTAAATACTAAAGGTTCTAAAGACTAATTTTTTAATAGCTATTTTTTATTTAATTTTAATAGTTATTATCTGATTAAATATGAGAGTAATTACAAAATATTAAATACTTATATTATATATATATATATATATATATATATATATATATTTATGTAATTCAGTGTAAAAATATATAATATGAATATCTATTATATTATTCTCTATTTCATAAATTTTTGAATAAAATTGAAAGGTGTCATGTGAAATTTCTGTTTTATTTGAATGTGTAGATTTAAGTAAAACAACAGTAAGTAGACTGAGTTGTTGTATTGACGCATTATTACATTCTGCATTGTATTTCTATCATAAAATAAACCCAAATCATGTTAAATAAATAATTTAATCCTCGACTCACATTAGCATACATTTTATTTTTCGAATTCTATTTTTTTTCCAACAGTTTTTCCTATCCCGGAACAATTATTGTCTCCAAACCCGTACCACTATGTATCATATATGCACCTTGGTCAAATTCGTTGTCAGGCTTGTGATGACTCTGAGGATCTAGTGACAAACTGAGAGAGCAGTAGCTCACATGAAAGAAGGCTGCCACCTACAGGCCTATTGGTAATCACCCCCTCACCCCTCTCCCCCTCTCTCCTCTTCCTTCTCTCTCAATTCTTCTAATTCAGCTGTTCCAAGTTTCTCTACTGTAATTCCCTCATATTTGAATGCTAAGGCTCCATTTAAAGGATAAAAAATTAGCAGAATAAAAAAGTGTGAGAAATAAATTTTTTATCCTTTGAGGAAAGAAAAACATTATCCCTCTTTTGTATTTGGTACAATGAATGAAAAGTTAAAAGAATTAATTTTCTATTATTTGGTATTTGAGAAAAAGGGGAAGAATAGAATATATACATGTATTTAATTTATCATTATACCCTTATATATAAATATATTTTAAGGACAAAAAAGTCCATTTGTTCAAAAAAAATAAAAAATAAAAAATAAAAAAGTAAAGAAATTAATAATTTGATGTGGGACCCACTAATTTGGTACACTTGTACATAAAAAATGACAAAATAGGTGGGCCACACACTTCCTTCGATACAATTTCCTACCATTTGTGGAGTGATTAAAATTTGTGGGCCTAAAGGATATGTTTTCCACTTAATTTTTCTTTCCCGTCAATTTTTCTTTCATAACAAACAAAGGAAAATGTCATTTTTCATCCCATTTTCTATCTACCATTTTTCATCCACCCACTTTTCCACCAAACCAAACAAGCTATAAGGGATAGTTTAGGTGGAGAAATAAGAATAAATTATAAATTCAGATATTTTAATTTTAAAATTTGGTAATTCTTAGGAGTTAATCTCTTGGGCATCAATACAAATTGGTTAGTATGACGAGCTTCTATTAACTAGACGAACCGTATTTAGGCTTTGAGTATAGTTTCGACTTCCTGTCGACTGTGCGAGTCTTGATTTAATTGTTATATGTGTTGAGAAGTCAGCGTGTGCTACACTTTTTTGACTGAAAATTATCTCTCAAAAAGGGTTAGGATTAACTTTGAGAGAGATAATTCCCTTGGAGTTAACCTTGGATTAGCTTCGACGAAACTCACTTTTATCTTGAACAAACTGTGATATGATAATTTTAAATATTCTAAATCCAATTATAACTTCAACCAAACTTAATTCTGGTCATGCAGTCAAACACAACTATGAAGAACAAGATTAAGTGAATTTCGACTCTTCACTTAGATTAGTTAATACAAATTAAGCCTTTTTTTTTTCTTGCATATCTCTTCTAAATATGTCACATTTTCATTAAAGAAATTTCTGATGCGGTCCCTTTATAATACCAACCTAACACATAGACCACTAAATTAGGAGGACCATTTCTCGATTTGTGCGTGATATTCTTACGTAAGAGTCATGTTAATCTTCTCCGTATCATTCTAATTTTATCGGATGTCTCTAACCGAGGAGAGTCTAAATCAACATATAAATTCAGAAGTAAATAATAGCTACTAGGTACCCCTCCATGTTCAAAGGCTTAAAAACTGAAAGCAGTCATCCACCAAACTTCTGTCCTCCATTTCTGCCCTTATTCACTATCCATTTTGTTCTCATTCCAACTATTATGCTTCAAAAATTCGTCTAAGTCGTATTCAACATGAGACTTTTCAATTTCGTTGAAAAATGGTGCACATTGTGTATAATTAACTACATGATCACTCAACTTATAGTTTGACTTGGTCTATTGGACCTGTTTCGATCAACTTGGATGAATCATCATGATTGACGCGTAGCTTATCGATAACTCTATCCAATACCTAGAATTTCTCTTTTGATCCAATTTCTTCTTTTTGTCTAACATTTTGTGTATTTTGTTCCATAACATTTTGCATATCAAAACCCACCAAGTCAATAGTTAATACTATGGTTTTAAATCAAGTGCTATAGATAAAAAGAAAAGAGTTAGGTCAACTACTCCATAAATTCATCATTTCTTGAGAATAATAAATTTTTTGTATCTACAACTGGGTTCACTATCACAAAAAAATCGTGTTTTAAAAAGAAAAAAAATATTCATGACGGTAGTGCTGTCACAAAAAAGTTATTTGTTGTTGTAAATACTAGTTAACACACCTCGTTGCCGCTATAAAGACTTTTTGAAACACCACTTGCTGTCACAATGATTGTCATAATAATTAGAGTCTCAAAAGGTTTCTATGGTTATAACGGTTTGTCTCAAATAATATTTGATACAACAAATAAATTTTTTGTGATAAAACTATAGCTACAAAACCCTTTTTTTTTTTGTGACAGTAAATACACCTGCCATAAAAAATTTGTCTCAAAATACCCTAATTCTTATGGCTCATCGGCTCAACTAAGCAAGAACTCCAAAAATTAAAAAATGCCCTAATCAAGCCTTAGAAGGTGGAAATGGTAAGTAGAACTGGGCCATGGGATGTCTCAAAGGAGGCCACACCATGTTCTGCGGATGAGAATGGTTAGTGCATTGCGGATAAAAACAAAGGGAAAATTTGCAGTTTGACCCACCTTTCACACCCACCGCCATAACCAAACAGCAAAAGCAACTTATGGGGCAGAAAATGACCCCTGTTAGGCACATGAAGGCCATGTTACCCTTGCCCCAAATAATCTTGCAAAGACAACATAGAAAGGACCTGTGAGGTCAACACACCACCGTAGATATAAAGTCTTGGCGATGGTACCAAAAAATAACTTTATGAAAATTATCATTAGATATCATGTTAAAAAATTATTTTTAGTCATGAATTTTGGTTTGGGGTACTTGTAACCATTGTTCAAAGAAATAATAAAATAAATAGACTTCACATCTGTCACACTTTTATTAAACAATTAGAGGAGGTACAATACCGAAAAATATTTTTTTGGGTACAATAGTTCTAGTACCCCCCATAGCCAATTCACTCAACAAACTTTCTAATGTGTAACTAAACTGTCCATAGGAATCTTTTGAGACTTGGCCTGTCAATGGATCAGATTCTGATACGAGTCCCGATTCGTTGACAAGCCTGATTCAGACCACCACCTCTATCCGGATTTTTGTGTAGCAATTCCTGCTGGGATATAATTAGTAACGAAACTGAAACCATGGGTGCTTGAGTATTTGCTGGGAATGAATGACTTCTTTTCTTGGAAAGTATAGGTACAGCCATATAAACACATATATATGTGGCTGATGACTTTCCCATTGTCTAACAAGCAAAAGGATAATATAATCCTCCATTTGGATTAAACAGAAAAGGATCAGCAACCTAAAACAGACAGCAATGGCCATGTTTGAAGCTGCTGAAAAAGGCTAGGCACCCACTGACTTGACTAACACATCACGAAATTAATCAATACAAGGAGTCATTTGGCCTTGGGTCCATTCAAGAGAGATCACCAGACACAAGCATCTTGTAAACCTACATGTTCTACAGAGAGTAATGGCGTTTTGCGGACGTAACATGCCATTTGGCTATAATCTGATGGAATTGCATTAATAAGATTGGCAAAAGAGTAAGAAGCACGACGACTACACGACGACTACAACTCTTGGTATAATGCATGAATATACGACACAATAGAAACAATATGGAAACAGGTGGGCCCCCAATACAGCTTACCCGGATAACCGAAGGACTTACGGTCGTACCTGAACCATAGACCCATCACATGTACTGTATTACGAACAGAGGGAAGCATTAATGTTTGATCTGTTCAGAGCAAGGCACAACTGTATGATCACCAACTTAATGTATTAATGCACATTAATGTAAGATTTTCTGCACAAGGGAACAAGACTCATATTGAGAAGGGTCCAAGCCAGGGTGGATAATTTTTGTGGATGGATTAAAATAGCACAATTTTTTTTTTTTTTTGCTTTTCAATGGTGGGAGGATGGACATGAGTGAGGATCCTCTGTTGTTAGAAAATTAACATAAGAGATACTATTGATTAAAACGACGTTGTTTTATTAAATAAAACTCTATAATTTTGATGCAAATCGATGCTATTTAGATCAATGACATTTATGTTGTTAAAACTTAACAACATAGGCGCCGGACCTGGATGGGCGTTGAGTGAACACACTAAAAGAGCACCACTATATAAATGATAGGGAAATTTAGAGGTCAATCCTCCTATATAGATTTGTTTGGACTTAAGTCCGTCAAGGAAACTTATTTATTACGAAGTCTATTTTTTGTCAATTTTACCATAATATATCTTCCCTTTATAAGTGAAATAAAACTAAAAATTAAAAATTCCTAAAATCTTAAGAATTTGACTAACATTAAAATTTTTTCTCTCTCATATCTATCTATATCCATATATAGGTTAGGAGTTTGACTAACATTAAAATTTTTCCTCTCTCTTATCTATCTATATCCATTTTTAATGTTACTATATATATAGTAATATTAAAAATAAAAAATAGTAACATTCAACTACAAAAAAAAAATTATCATTTAAACACAAAAAAATAGAAATATTTAAACATAAAAAAAAATTGAAACATTCAATATTAATATTTTTTAAAAATAACAATAGTAATATCTTCAACAAAAATATTAACATGCTTAACAAAAACTATAACATACTTAACAATAATTATTTCTCTCAAATTCAAATGCAAAAAATAATACCATTCAACTACAAAAAATAGTAATATTAAAAAAAAATAGTAACATGCTCAAAATAATAGTAACATGAACTGTAACATACTCAATAAAAATAGTAACATGAACAATAATATAATAAAAAAAATATTAACATGAATTTGAATTTTACTATTTAAATTCATAGTAACATGTTGATGTAAACAATATTGAACAAAGTTTACCCCAAAAGATGATAAAAAAGAGAGCGACGAGAATAAAAAATAATACTGAATATGAACTTGACAAACAAGAGACGACTGTATAATTCGCAAGGGTCTATCTTTTCTGATTAAACAAATTGGATTGAGATCGAGCCAAAGACTTCTTTATAGACAATGATCGGAAGTTTTATGCCTCAGATGACGAACTCGAACACAAAGAAAAAGCTAAAGATGCAGAAACAATTGAATTTGCTCTGGGTTTTTGAATATTGCTTTCAGAAAAATCTAGGTTCACTGATTTATCAATTGAAACGTCCAAAATCGAATCAGTCTTCGATGGCAAAGTGATCGATTGATAAACTCTTCTATCACAAACTCTCTTTTTTTGCAAAAACAATAAAAGATTTATCAGATTTTATGAAAATCTTCAAACGATTAAAAGTATAATATATAGGTACATATATAGGGAGAGAGAGAGAGAGAGTTTTGAATTTAAATTTTAAATTTATGATGAAAATTTTATTGTCATATTTTAATTGACATTGACTTAAGAGATAACGATTTCCAAAATAGGAAATTAATTTAACTTCCTTTTAAGGAAGGATATTTTTGAGATAAAAAAAAAGGTGGACTTAAGTCATTATATATAATTTTAAAAATGAACTTATTCCTTTTTAAATTTTCTTGCAGAACTTATTTCTAAATAAATACATCTAAAGAACTTATAATTTTCACCAAATGACGAGGCATAAATGCTGGTGCAAAAAAATCATGGCCCACGCAGATTGTCTATAATCTATTACGTCAGTCTTAATGGGCCTTTGACAAATACCCATCAGATCGGCCTCTTTTTTAAATCTTTGTTTACATTCCGACGTATTTCTATCTATTTTTTTGTCAAATCTCATCTGGTCGATGGTCCGGACCACCGTTGTGGGCTTTTTCAATCTTTGTTTACATTTGATATATTTCTATCTATTTTTAAAAATCTTATCTCAATGGACCTGGCTACAAATGGGATTTTAATCAGGCCAACTGTTGGACCTAACAGGACAATAACTACAGTACATTTCAGAGTAGGCAGTTGGCCAAGCCGGGCAGCCCACTGGCTGCAGCATGGTTCAAAACGTCTACTGACCTGAAAGGTCCAAATTAAAACACACTCCCACGAAAGGAGGCTTATGTAAGCCCAGGCCACAAATTCAGGCCCGTATGCTACAATAAGATCATACCCATGGTCAGTTTGGGCCTAAAAGCAGCCTATATAGGTATAGAACCTCATACTTTATCTTTTAGGGCTTACGTATCTCCTTAAAAACTTAACAGGATAAAAATATATTTTTTAAATTTATTGGGATAAAAATATATCTACTAAAAAAAAGTCATGCCCTTTTACCCTACCACAAATAGTACACAGCTAATTAAATATGAGAATTTTAAGATTCTTTTTTATATTTATATATTATTTGAATTTTAAAATTTTATATATATTTTATTTTAAAAATATTTTAAAATATATTCTGATGATAACTATTTGATGAAAAAAAAATTTAAAAGAGGCTAAGTTTTGAGATAATACTTTAAATCAAAAAAATTAAAAAAAAAGTAATTTCATCTCATTATCTCTTACCTTTTTTACCATTCCTGGACCTCGTAGGTTGTTGACACTTTGACTGTACTCTTTTACAGTTTTACCATGCCCAACCGACCTACTAAGTTTTATACGTCTGTTATTTATATAAAGACTCAAACACTCCCATCTTTATCCAAAAAGACCTCCGTTTCCAAACTATCGTAGTCAAACAACAAAGGGTATCTCTGTCCCACCGACTATTTTTACTTCATGCCCTACTCCTAGCCCGCCGTTGCGACCCCGATTGCTTTCTATTTCGGGCACAATTCTCCGCACGTCTTATTTTTCGCATATGCTCTCTCTCTCTCTCTCTCTCCACTGAGTCTTTATTTATCTTTACGTTGTCTATGCGTTTTTCTTGTTTGAATTTGTGAGAGATATTGGTGTTGCGAAGAAGGTTTGAAGCTGAAGAGCGATTTGCAATGGGAGTTCCAGCATTTTATCGGTGGTTAGCGGAGAAGTATCCGATGGTGGTGGTGGATGTGATCGAGGAAGAGCCAGTTGTCATCGAAGGCGTTGAGATACCGGTTGATACAAGTAAACCTAACCCTAACGACATCGAATTCGACAACCTGTATCTCGACATGAACGGGATTATTCATCCTTGTTTTCACCCCGAAGATCGGGTACGATTCTACTCTCTGTCTCTATGTTTTGTATGTATTTGATTTTTATAGTTTGTATTCTTTAGTTGTTTTTGTTGTAGCCATCAATTGCATGCCAATATGAAATGGTGGAATCTAATGTGCCTTTGGTGACGGTACATTAGTCTTGCTGGGAAATCTGACATAACAACGAAAATGGGGAAGAATTTGAGTAGGAATTGAGAATTTTGGCTTGATTGTTGATGATCAACATGAACCAAATATACTTTTATGTATAGGTAATTCTGATTGTATGTCAAGTACTATGTCACTGGTCTACGTACCAAAGACTGTTGGTTCGATTGAAGGTTTTGGCGTGGTGCGTTTTTGTTTTTGGTGTTCAACAAATGGATATAAGGCTTGACTTAGTTTGCAATTGATGTTTCGAGGCACAACCCTTCTGCATGAAGTGAAAGACATGTATTGGGCTACAAGATTCGTTCATGCGGGAAAACCTACTTTAATTTATGAGTAACCGCAATTCAAATTGATAGGATACAGGATTACTTTCAAAGTGTAAATGTAGTAGTTGTTGTAATCCAAGTTGCATTTCATGTCACGGGTATCAAGATATTCTTGTACTATGTAGTGAAAGCCACACAATATCACATGCCGAGGATACTGAATGGTAGGATGATGTTTCTTGTATGGATAAATAAGTCTTGGACATGACGAAAGAGCTATCTCCATGACCATTTAGATCTATAGACACGGAGTGGATAGAAAATTTTTATTGGCAGCATCAACATTTTAAAGAGATCAATAGTATACTAGAAGTGAGTTTGTTTTCTCTTTAGGGTTATTGTGATTTGTGATTATGATCTTATGGGTTGTTTTTGGACCTATTGATTGAAGGTCTGTGACAGTCAAGTGAATGTTTTAACGGGATTGATTATGGTTCCGATTTTGCCCATATATAACAGTCTTGCATTGTTTCAAATAGGGTAATCTCAATTGGTATGGTTTTAAAAGATGTGTTCAACTACATTGTATTGGTCTAGCAGAAGTTAAGGCATCCATGGTTGAAATTTCTTATTGGTTGGAGGTACTCTTATCTCTAGTTGAATTGCAAATGGAAAATCTACTTGCTGGTTGGATGGATAAACTGCTTTTAATGTGATATGTCTAGTTTTAGTTCCGTTTTCTCTGATTTATTGGGAATACATAAGTTTTGGGGTGTTGAATTTTCTTATTCTTTTTGGAATTCAAGAAGTATTTGTGAGCTTTCAATTCAAGAGTTTGGTTTAGAAATGTAGCATTCCCATGCCCATGAGATTGGATCTTGTCGACATTAAGATTTTGGGCTGGTGGTGCAAATTAAAGATGGACTTTAGACGTGTTTCTTAAGATGGCCAGGTAATGAGGTGCTTCCCTGGATGCAAGCCTCCCCTCCCCCACAGATGCCACAAAAAAAAAAAATTGATCTTCTATAGTTGGTGCCTACTGCCTAGTGTTTCGGTGTCTGCCAGAGCTGAGATGTGATAGCATTGTCAATCTACACTTTTTTGTACTGGAAGACTTTGTTTGAAGGACTATAATGTGGGAGTTTTTACCCTGTTGGAGCCTTTAGAAGGCAAACATAATCTTGCCAACTTTTGCTTGGCTTGCTATTATTAATGAATGTTTTAGCCCTTCATCTAAACCAAAGAAAGATACCACTGGGGACGGGCACGAGAAGCAGAAAAAGAAGAAAAAAGGGGTTCAGTTTAATTTTTGCTCAAATGTTAATTATTCTTATATAATTTCCTTATTTCCATATATAATGCTGCTCTCTTATTCCTTCCATTTCAATCACAATAGTAGTTTCCATTCGGCTCGGTTGGGGTATGTATTGAGTTTCGAATCATTACTTAAGGTGTTTTTCTTGTCTTTATTAAACTTAGACTTGTCATGTTATGAGCTTGTTGTCCCTTGTTCTACGAGCTTCGAAACATTTGAATAGTATCAGGTAATGCGTTTGTTCCCTCATTCAAAGCATATATATTTTTGTTAAATTTTGAACTGGTTACCCAGGCGGTAAATGGCAAGGTTCCATATGGACCCCGTGCTTACAACCTAGTTATTTTAACATCCCATGCTTGAGATTCATTGGGTATCTCATATTATATTAGTAGTTATTGAGTGTTCATAATGTCTTTTATAAATTTTTTTTTTTTGAGAGGTTAGTACCTTCATATTTTGTTGTACACTAATACAGTTCAACTGTCTCAATTTTATTCCATGCAGCCTTCGCCAACCACTTTTGAGGATGTATTTCAGTGCATGTTTGACTACATAGATAGGCTTTTTGTGATGGTTCGGCCCCGGAAGGTGCTATACATGGCTATTGGTGGGTGATAAGGTTGAAATATTCTTCTAACTTTTTAGTTAACGTTGATTTTGATTTCATTTGTTATATAAATTATTGACTATATGAAAACGTGTGGTAGATGGTGTTGCCCCACGGGCTAAAATGAATCAGCAGCGGTCTAGGCGTTTTAGAGCAGCCAAAGATGCAGCTGATGCTGTATGTAACTGCTGTATATATTCTTTATGCACCTACTTAAAACATCACATATAGTGGGATTCAATCTTCAGGCCTCTTCTTTTGCAGGCAGCCGAGGAGGAAAGGTTGCGGGAGGAGTTTGAGAGGGAGGGAAGAAAGCTTCCTCCTAAACAGGAATCACAAGTTTTCGATTCCAATGTCATCACTCCTGGAACTGAATTTATGGCTGTCTTGTCAATTGCTCTGCAATACTACATTCACCTGAGGCTAAACAATGACCCTGGATGGAAAAATATTAAGGTGTTGTTCGAGTTCCCCTGGAAATTTTCTTTTTTCTTTGGTTTATTTTGTAATTGTAATTGCATGCTTGTCCTTTGGGGTGTGTGTGTAAATGGGTAGAGGATTTCTGTTCTAATTTTTGGCTTATCTTTCTATTGGAAGGTTATCCTTTCTGATGCAAATGCTCCTGGTGAAGGGGAACACAAAATTATGTCATATATACGGCTGCAAAGGAATATGGCAGGTTATGATCCGAATACGCACCATTGTCTGTATGGTTTGGTATGTCTTCTTCTTTACATTGTTAGACTGTGAAATAGGACTATTCTCCCTCTTTTCATATGTTCTTATTATTGTTGACCGTTATCTTTAAACTTTTGACAGGATGCAGATCTAATTATGTTGGCTTTGGCTACTCACGAAGTTCATTTTTCAATACTTAGGGAGGTTAGTATTCTACTGTGAGATACTGCCATGATTTAAAGATTGATGTTTTCTGACCCAACAATACCTTGTTGACTATCTTTCATTCGCACCATCCTATTTGTGGCAGGACTGAGGTCTCCATCATATGTGATATAAAATAAGAATATTATGTTTTTGAGACTTCCCAAATAAGTGATGTAATCAATTGACAACTTAAAGTTTCTCGTAAGAAAAAAGAAGTGGTCAAATTTTTATTGCAAGTAGAGTTTGATGGAAATTGTTGATAGACATGCTTTTCTGGAAAATTATACTTGTAGAACTATCTTTATGCAAAGCTTAAGAATAAGAATATTCTTTATGTTCGTAGAATTGGTTACTACTTCAACATTATCAGTTAGGCTTTATTTGCAATGTGTTATCTTCTTCTCGTCAATTGAACAACTAATAGATGTGCTCCCCTAAATCTGTTTATCAGGTGGTGTTTACTCCTGGACAACAAAACAAATGTTTCCTCTGTGGTCAATTGGGTCATTTAGCAGCAGATTGTGAAGGGAAGGCAAAGAGAAAAGCAGGGGAATTCGATGAGAAAGGCGATGGTGATGTGGTTAAAAAGCCTTACCAAGTTAGTCTTGATCCTTGTATGAAGAATATTAAACAGGGTATTTTGTATTCACAATAGTGACCTTGGCTTTTTGTCCATTTGGCACCCTGAATTGCAACTTTTTGCAGTTTGTCAACATATGGACTCTGAGAGAATACTTGGAATATGAGATGAGAATTCCCAACCTTCCTTTCAAGATTGATTTCGAGTGCATCGTTGATGACTTTATCTTCATGTGTTTCTTTGTCGGCAACGATTTTTTGCCACATATGCCCACATTAGAGATTCGTGAGGTGTGTTTGACTTCTGTTTTTCTTTATCACCCCTTCCTTTTTGAATGTTGGATATGACCATAATCTTTGATTACTACATCCATTAGATGCCCACATGTGTAGTGATGTGATACACCAGATCGAGTTAGAGAAGTTAGGGGATTTTGGTTCAATAACCATATATGGTCTTCATGATTCTACTATAATTGGTAACTCCAAATTTTTGTGAATTTCAAGTTGATACTTGCCTTAGCTTTGACTTTAATGGGCTGGGCTGTAGGCATTCAGATTTATATTTTAAGTGATAATATTTTGTTTCAGTCATTTCGAAATGCACAGAGATTTTGCATTAAATCTCAAGTTTCAAGGCAAGATTGTCAAGAAACAGTGGGCAATCAAGGAAATGACACCTTGAGAAGAAAGCAATCTTCTTACTTAAATTTCAATGGTAATGGACCCAAGAAGATTGAAAAAAAGTTGGTTCTTCAATATCCCCCATTTTGAAGGGGGGCACAAATCAGTGTAGGCTTTGGATCAACAGAAATTTCAAAACAACCACATTGTAGGAGTGTATTTGTTGATAAGATTGTTGAATATCATGATATGTTAACAATGCAATTCATGCTTACAGGAAGATGCACATGGCGGTATGAAAGGCATCATATCATCAATCAGATTGATTTAGACATCATGTTGGACATACCTAATCCTCCTAAATGGGTCAATTTTGTGGAGAGTATTTATGATATAATTCAATACACTAATATAGACAGTTAGGCACCATTACATAAGGAAGTATTGCATCGTCAGCATGCATTTTTCCCTACCCATGTGAAGTACTTACAAGTTATAGCTCTGATATTCATAAGATGGTGCTAATTTTGGTGAATGTTGCAGGATTGCTAATATTTTGCAATACTACGTTATTATGTTGTCTTTAACAATCTCCACAATATTAATTTAATGTTGTACTTTTTTAATATCTCTATTTCCTGGTATTTTAGGGTGCAATTAACTTGTTGTTGGCCATATATAAGAAAGAATTTAAAGCTTTGGGTGGGTATTTGACCAATGCAAGCAAGGTATTTGATTGATTCCCTGTTATTGGAGTAACCTAAATTTTACAAAGGCTTGATTTTGGAACTTCGTTTAGGGGTTGCTATAATTTCAATCATTTCTCTTTTTTATTTTTCTTTTAGCCAAATCTGAGCAGGGTAGAACATTTCATTCAAGCTGTGGGATCGTATGAAGATAAAATATTCCAGAAAAGAGGTCGTTTGCATCAGGTTTGTTTTGTTTTTCTTCTTTTTGTCGTTTTCCTGATACATTATAATGTGCCAACCAATCATTGAGGATGGACATGGAAGCATTAGACAGCCGTGTCACGACAATAGTTAATATTCTTCTTTTATTATCTATTTTTGGGGAATACTATCATTTTGGTTATCATAATGCTACTCTTGGTGGAGGGAAGAATTGTCCTCTTTGTATTTATGCTCTTCATAACCAGTTCCCCCCCCCCCCCCCCCCAAAAACAAAAAAAAAA
>CAUOFW020007279.1:1598047-1623417 GCA_963454935.2 Ilex paraguariensis | reverse complement strand
CCCCCCCCCCCCCCCCTTCCCCGGGTGGGCGCCTGTCAGTTGCAATTGTAAAATAGCCAATTTCTAAATGTATAATAGCTCTGTAACTTAAATTGTAGGACTTGAAAAAAAAAAAAAATTGTATGGGTTCGTTTCATTTGGTGGTAAGTGTATTCTCGCCGCATTGTACTTGGCAAACGTTATTATGGGGGTAATTAACATCACATAATTTTATTCCTATGCAATATTAGTGACTTGTGCATACGAATTCAATGTAATACTAAAAAGAGTGAACAACGTTTAAATTTCAAATGAATGGAAGTGCAACTAAAAGTAATACTAAATGTCAGTGTCATATCATTAAAATAAAAAAATCTTAGTCTTATTTTAATGATATGGTATTGATATTTAGTATTACTTTTAGTTGCACTTCCATTCATTTGAAATTTAGACGGTGTTCACTCCTTTTTTTGGATAAATACTTTTTGCAGACTATGTTAGTATCGTATCATTTATTTATTTTTTATACATGATTTGTTGGTTAGGGTGTTCAAGAATCGTAGTTTCTGCGGGGAGCCAAAATGATCGCCACTGCTCTCACGTTGTTTGTCTCCCTGTGACAATTATAGCTTCCACTCGAAGTGATTAATTCATCTTGTTGATCATCAAAAGTGGATTTTTCAAAGATTTTCCTTAGTTTCCCTACTTTTCTTCAATGTTGTTTTGAACCATGATTCTTTTAGAAGGAAAAATCCTCTCCCCCCTCCCCAAAAAAAAAAGCCAAACATGACCCCTGAGGTTTATTAAATGAAGCTTTGCTGTACGCGTGTATATCCCAAGGAAGAATTTCAGAGGGTCCAACCAGCCAAGCGTGTGCGTTGTAGTCACAGCTTTTCTTGGTCGGACGGTGGGAAATTTGGGGGACCCCTTTCTTATCCTTCTTTTCATATTTTATTTTCTTAAATTATTAAATTATTAATACTTTTTGTGGATAAAGAAATTCTGTCACTATATATATATATATATATATATATATATACTAGTTATTATCTGTGTCTGAAGGCATAGAGTAATAAAAAATAATAAATAATAAACATATTTGTATTTATATCCAAAAATAAATTACAAATATAGAGAAGAGATAAAAAAATTTAAATATCGGTTTGTAGTGGGAGTAAGAGGTGGTGGGCGACAGTGATGGTGGTAGGAGACAGTAATGGTTGTGGAGGGTGACAATAACCGTGGTGGCATAGTGGCGGCGATGGTGGTGGGGGTGGCTGTGGGAGGCGACGGTGGTGGTGATGGTAGTGGTTGCGACGACGGCGATGGTGGTGGTGATACAGATAGTGGTGGAGCGATTTTAAAAAGTCACTCTAAATACACCATTAGGAACCTATTTTTCTTATTAAATTTAGGATATTAATATTAGTTGTTAGATTAACATTAAAATAAAATTTAAAGCGATCTCAATCGTGAATAACAAAAGTATTTTATTTATCTTTTGAACTTTATTACATATTAGTTATTGTCTGTGCCTGAAGACACAGAGTAATAAAAAATAGTAAACCATAAACATATATGTATTCGTATCCAAAAATAAATTACAAATATAGAAAAAAGATAAATGAATTTAAATATCGGTTGTAATGGGGGTGAGTGGTGATGGGCGGCAATAGTGGTAGATGGAGACGGTGATGGTGGTGGTAGGTGGCAATGACCATGGTGGTGATGGCGGTGACAGTAGTGGTGGTGGTGGCGGCGACAGTGGCGACGACGGTGGTGGTAGTGGCGACGATGACGGTGGTGGTGGCGACAGCGACGACAGGAGTGGCGGCAGTTGTGACGGTGGCGGTGGCGGTGGCGGCAATAGCAGTGGTGGTAAAGGTAATGATGGGGCGGGTTTAAACACTATTTTTTAAAAAATATTTATGAGAAATAATTTTTAAAAGTCACTCAAAACGCACCATTAAGGGTCTATTTTTCCTATCAAATTTATGATGTTAATATTAGCCGTTAGATTAACTTTAAAATATAATTTAAAACGATCTAAATCGCGAATAGTAAAAGTCATTTTATTTATCTTTTAAAATTTGAATTGTAAACTACTTTATTATATACTAGTTATTGACTGTGCCTGAAGGTATAGAGTAATAAAAAATGATAAATAATAAACATATTTGTATTCATATTCATAAACAAATCACAAACATGGAAAAGAGGTAAAAGAATTTAAACATCGATTTTTGTAGTGGAGGTGAGAGGTGGTGGGCGACAGTGATAGTGGTAGGAGATGATGATGGTTGTGGTGGGTGTCAATGACTGTAGTGGCAGTGGCGGTGGCAGTGGTGGTGGTGGTGGTAATGGTGACAGGGGCAACGGTGGTGGTGGTGGTGGTGGTGGCGGTGGCAGTGGTGGTGGTAGAGGTAATAGTGAGACGGTTTCAAACACTATTCTTTTTTAAAATTATTTATGATAAATAATTTTTAGAAGTACTTTTAAAAAATTACTCCAAATACACTCAAAAGGGTCTATTTTTCTTATTAAATTTAGGGTGCTAATATTAACTATTAGATTAACTTTAAAGTAAAATTTAAAGTGATCTAACAAAAGTCATTTTGTTTATTTTTTAAAATTTGAATTGTAAGTTATTTTATTATATATATATTAAGTTGAGTATTACAGACTTAAGTTATGAAAATTAAATCTTTGCACATGAGAATAAAATTAATCATGTAACGATGAAAGACTCCTACATTCAAATACACCGCATAAACTTGTGTCCTAAATTACACCTTTAGGGCTTATTTGGTATATTTTTTGGAAAGGGTTAAAATTGTCTTGTCCAAACCCTTCCAAAGTTAAAGATGGGATTCAACATTCAATGCCGTTCATACCCATTTTTTATATGCGCACGAATATATAACTATTGTGTCTTTTAACTAATTTAATCTAAATTCATATTTATTTACGTATAAAGGATATATGGGGACATATATATCATTTGCTAGTTTAAACCCATTAACCCACATACCGAACTCACCCCCCGGGGAGTTTAATTCTCAGGTCTAATGCGGGCTAGATTTCAAACTTTAGATTAATTATGCATTTACCAAATATGAGATTGTTAAGTTTTATTCTTTAACCCATGTTTCAAAACCCTCAAATTCACGTACCAAACATGCCGTTAGACCTAGATTCACATTGGATTATCTAAGATAAAAAGTTAGAATACGTATTTTTACTTCAAGAGACTGTTGCTAAGTCTGATGGCCTGAATGTTAAAAAGTCGGCCATTGGTTTGTGTTCACACACCTCTTGGGATAATTGTCGGTGACATAGTCATACCATTCGTGTGGGTAATTAGGTATGTGGTCTACATTCTAACAGTAGTGGAGGTGGGAGCTGTGATATCTACTCTCTCTCTCTCTCTCTCTCTCTGGACATGATATGTGATGGGATGTTGGCCACCTTCTTCAAAAACCCTAATTTGCTTGCATGAAGAAGTGATCAACTCATCATTGGAAAGAACATTATGTAACTTTCAGAAATATAGTCCACTCAAATTCAGTAGGAGCAAAGCCAAAAAAAGTCAACACTTTGGGTCTAGTCAAGAGCTATACAAAATGTTATGTAAGGTTCAGCTGGATCGCATTGAAAAAGAATAAAAAAAAAAATCACTGTCAAAACTAAGGATACCATCAAGTGTTCAAACAAAATATTATACATGGCTTAGATGGATCATACTGAAAAAATCGCTACCAAAACTAGGAGATGAACAATATTAAAAGAAATGGCTATCAAAATCAGGGCACCAATCAAGAGTTAAAACAAATTTTATACAGAGTTTAGATGGATCATACTGGAAAAAATCACTCTTAAAACTAGGAGATGGTCAATTTTTGGAAGATATCGCTATCAGAATTAGGGCACCAATCATTAGTTAAAACAAATTTTATACAGAGTTTAGATGGGCCATACCGGAAAAATCGCTACCAAAACTAGGAGATGATCAATTTTTAGAAGAAATCACTATCAAAATTAGGGCACCAATCAAGAGTTAAAACAAAATTTTATACAAGGGTTAGATAGAACATACCGAAAAAATCGCTACTAAAACTAGGAGATGAACAATATTTTGAAAGAATATTATAATTAGGACGCCAATCAAGAGTTAAACATAATATTATACAGGATTGGATGGTCTATACTGAAAAAACCAATATCAAAATTAGGAGATGAATCTTATTGAAAAAAATTTGCAATCAAATTTATCACATCAATCAAGTGTTAAACAAAATAACATTATTTAGGGACCATCGGGAAAAAATCGCTATCAAATTAGAAGATGGACCATGTTGGAAAAATCGCTATCAACTTCGCATTACCAATCAGGAATTAGAAGAATCAAAAGTTCAACAAATATTAAAAAGTGTTCACATGAACCATGCTGAAGATGTCACTATTCTAAGGGACCTAATTTCATTATATCATGAAAATGCTTAGATATAATTAAGGAGCCAATAGACAACTTGAGAAACTTAGGAATGATCATGGTCTTGGGGTTGTAGAGGGTGACTTGTCCACTGACTAACATATTGGTATTGTATTTTAGCTCGATCCTAAGCACCAACTACATTCTAGAAGGGTTTTGAATCATTATGATCAATCATGTATAATCAAGGAATGGAGCACTTAATTTAAATTTAAGGGTGGGTGATGTAGAGACCAAAGCTTTAATTAATAAGAGGAACACAGCAAACTGAATGAACATTACAGGAATTATTAAACAAGCTTCATCATTTGCATTTAATTAACAAGCTACATCCACTATGAAGTCACTGGTGACGCACTTCCAATTTGGGATTGAAAGCTTCATCAATTATAGTTAGCTACATGTGTGTGTGTGTAAGTTTTAAACTTGATAATCCTGATATTTTTTCACCACATAAATATCTTATTTTTCTATGAGATTGGAACATACCTCCAACCCTAATGATCAATTTGATTAGGAAGAAAAAAATTATAAAAAGTAAAAATGAAAGAAAATATATTTACATGCATGTATTTGGTTAGCATGAAAAACTTGCAAGAAAATTTTTAAAAAAAATTTCATTCTATTGTTTGAAAGAAAGAAAAGTTAAATTTTTTGCTAATTGTCTATTCCTTACCTAATTCAGGACAAACATCAACACGAAGATCTTTAAGTCAAATTATATGGTTAATAAAAAAAAATATTTTAAGAAAAATAAAGGTAAAATAACACATAAAATTTTTTTTTAAAAAAATTCTTGTATTTTTTACCATTATCCCACTAACTAAACAGACCCTAAATTAGAATGTGAAATCCTAACTACCCGAACCAAACCTTTTTTTTTTAAAGAAAAGCACGCAAAATTTTATTGAAAGATTCAAAGAATTATCTGAACTAACCCATGATGGTTAAAATTATATTCATATTAACCATGAAAAACTTATAGTTTACAACTAAACTCCTTCATAATGTTGAGTTTAGCTACATTCTCTACCCATTGAAACTTGTTTCCTTGCTATCGTTTTTGATAGGAAAGTGTTCCCATAAGCCAAGCAATTGATTAAAAAAACTCCATATGTCAACTTTGTGTAACAAATGACTATATAAGAAAAGACCTACGAAGAAAAAAGAAAAACCTTGATGGAACATGCATCCACATCGGCTCTTGTCATCTCAATGTCAACATTACACTGTCATCTGAATTAAGAGATTATTTTCTAGATTATGGATTGGGAGTGACGGGAATGATGTCTCCAAACGTAACGGAACTCATTTAACAAATTTTCATCGAATTTATAAAGATTCCCTTGTTAAGTCTGAGCTGAGTGAGTGGTTGAAAGAATTTATGAACAAACTATATACAAAACTTAGTGAAACCTTTAAAACTCGTATGTAATCATCTTTAGAAATTTAGTCTGAATAATTCTAAAAAAATTTAAAAGTTTAGGAAACGATTTTATACAATTCTAGGATACTAATATCCTAGGATTATATGGAAAAGGGCATTTCAAAGATTTTTCAAAATTTTTAGAGATTAATATCACCCTCATAAATCCCTAGTTTGATAATTTTAACGTAATTCAAGTGGTAACAGAGATGAGTTGTAAATTCAGACATTCTGAATTTGAATTTTAACAATTTATTGAAGCTAGACTATAAGAGATTTATTCTTCATGAATATCCTAGTCTTGGCACGGATGGTTTGTCCTTGATTGGATTGAATAAAAATTAGTCAAAGTATACGTAAATTGACCTAGACCCCCATTAACATTTAAACTAAAAAAAAAAATCCCTAATTTGATTGTTGTTTTATGACTACTTTTGTGAAATTGATCCCACGATTTATGAAAATACTGGTAGTCATAAAATTCGGCTATAGACAACTTGTATATATTTGTATAACAAGCAGCTGTTTACAAAGATTTGACTTACCAACCAAAAAGAAACAATCTGACCAAGCAACCAAAAAAAGAAAGAAAGAGTACTCATGCATCAGATTTAGACCTCAAAAAGTCACACATATTCCAAAAGAAAGTTGTAAGTGCCTCCCTAAACCTCACCACCCCCATCTCTTACCTAATTGAATCCAAGATGAATAATACTACTTTTTTGGGGGTGGTTGGGGTTTTCCTTTCCTCTTACCTTCCAAAAGATGGAACCCCTTTGAAGATGGGTTCTTTTCTCCAACACGAAAGAGAATAAGAGATATCTTAATGATTAATAATTATAACATATAACAACTCAATTCGGGTTAGACTACTCTCTAAAAGCAAAATAATTGGAGTATTTTTTTTTAATTCGTTTTGAATCTATCCACATCTATACATTCGGATTAGTTTTAATGTTGAATAATCAGAAGTACTCATTTGAATTTCAGATTTACAGACATGGAAATATACTCATCATTCAAAAACAACTAAAAAGTTCTCAATTTTTTTTTATCAGGAAAAAATGGAGAGTGACGATGAATAAGTAGTAAACTATCTGAGCGTGAACATGAGGGTTTCCTCACTACGGAATGTTTGGTTTGAGTCATAAGTATTATCTAAAATGACAATTTATCATCACAACACCACTAAAATCAAGCAGCAAATCGCGTTATTTTCATGAATCGAACCCTTCTTGATAATCACATAGGAGTTAAGAATGACTTTAAACGAGTACAACTTACCGCTAAATCACCGACTTGAATTAACCTCACACCAGTTGTTTGTGATTGACCATAGGAATCATGCTCTTGCATCATACTTTATTGAATATCATTTTTTACTATTTTATTCGAATCGGTTCTAATCTCTCTCTGCCCATATAACTCATCACCCCTTTATTTTATTTTTTGTTGTCAAAAGTCTCAAAACCCACTTTTTATGGAAAAGGAAATTAAAGAAGTAGGACACTAAAGCAGGTCATTCAGTCAGTTCAATTGCTTCAAGTTGAAAAAACCATTATTGTATGGAGACAAACAGAGAGATAGTTTGAGTTCATGACTTGATGGTTATGTGCATGACTTTAAGCCAAGAGAGAGAATCAAGTTGAGGAGTAAATGAAAGGCAAAGGAGTAAGTAATTGATTAAAAGAGAAAAAAAATTGATTGGTGTTGAAACAAACAGCTAAGACATGACCCCCTCCCTGGTTGGAATTTTATGACATTTTAGTGAGACCAGCAAAAATGCTATCCAGCAGGGTGTTTAATCGAATCAACTCTTTTGCTCGCTTTGTTAAATGAGTTTAAAAAATTATTCAGACTTAACTCATCTCGTTTAAAAAAAAAATTAAACTTAAATGATTCGATTATTTTACATATAAACGAACGAAATTTTACGAACTCGAGCTAGCTTTTTAGGTTTATATTTAAACGAACCTAAAAAATTGTTCAAATTCGATTCGTTTAAAATATGAGTCAAGTTTGAGTCAAATCCTCTCCGAGCTAAGCCCGAGTCATGCACATAATTATCAACACTATATTTCGAACTTAAAAATTTGACATAATCTGTTGACTTAATGATGTGATTTTATTGTAATTATTGAATTAACAATAAGTTTTAATGTCTGATAGGGCTCACCGTTAATCCAAAGACTAATGAATTAAATCAGTAAATTAGATTAATTTAGACAAAGTTTTTGATTGGATAACAACTGTTGATTTGAAGAAGAAAAAGAAATATATATAAAAGAAAGTTTAAATCTTGAGACAAGGCTGGATTAGAGGAAGGAAGATCAATTTGGACATAGATAATGCCACGTGCATACTTTATATTGGACCCCATAACTTTAATTTCATTTGTAATACTTGGCCACATAAAGAAATATTAATTTTTTTTTTCAAAAAAAAAATAGAAAAGTTTGTAGAGTAAAAGAATTATTGCCATAAACCACTTAAAGACAATTAGGAGGGAATCTACACACAACAACACTCCGAAGAGGTCATAAGAGAATATCTCTCGTCTTTGATGAGACTTGAACCCGTCATCTCTCATTTGGGATAATCAAAAATTTCAGATCGTTTATTATTAAATCCTATAAATCACTTTTAGAAATTATGTTAAATATTATCTATATAAATATTTATATATATATATATATATATATAGAGAGAGAGAGAGAGAGAGAGAGAGAGAGAGAGTGAGTTGGACTAAGGCCGTCGTGATTTCTATCCACCTAATCGAAAGGTTGCTTTCAACTGTATGAAAGGACAGAACTCACTCAGCATGTTAATTAGATGAGAATAGAACTATTTAGACAAAACCCTAGAAACTTTTACTATGAGTAATATATATATCATCATGAAAAGGTTAGTTATGGTTGGAATTTTCCGACAACCTTCATTAACCCTTTTAATAAATGGGAAAGCTACAGAAATGTTGTGTTACTGTATTAAAAATTATAAATTATAAATTTTTTCATGTTTAAATTACAATTTGTAATAGATATGATAAATCATAAAAAATTAGGATCGATATTGAAAAATATAACTTTCAAAATTAAGTTACAATTTTTAAAGATTAAATTACAACTCTCATAAGAAAGAGTTATAACAACTTAAAGAAAGTTCACGATAAATTATGAGTAGTCTTCCCTTAAACAATTATAATTTTCGGTATGATATTGATTTTTTTTTGGGGATACCGTAGACTTTCCCTTAATATAATATAGAGGGTAAATCTCATTAATTATTTCACATTATCCTCCCAATGAATAAAAGACATTACAATGTAGTCCACCATTTTATTTTTATTTGATCGTTTATCTCTTTTGTGTTAAATCGATCAATTAAAAATTACAAAACAGATAGACTATCAAACAAATGGAAGACGGTATAGACCACATTAGAATGTTTTTATGTGAAAAAAAAAATTAATCATTTAAAATATAAACTAAAAGATTTTATATCTTTTTATGGGCAATATGGGATTTTCCCTAATATAGAAGCTATCTTTGTTATCATATGGCGGCAAGAAGACCAATTCATATCCAATGGTTACGGTACATTGTTATGATTACTTTTTTTAGACAAAAAATACAAAAGAAGTTGGGTGCAAAGTCGGTACCTTTCCTTGTAATCATCTCCATCAAGTGTCAATCAACTTTGACCAAAATCAAAGTCACTGTAGATATTTTACTAAGTAGACAAAGAAAGTGGGATTCCAATTCAACTCAAATCGACGTTTTTTTAACGTAAATTAATTATCATCAATTTAAGAGGAGCAATACTACATGAAATTAATTAATTATTATTAATTTTTAAGTCTATCTAACATTACTCAAAAATTAAATTTAATAATCTTAATCATTAATTTCACTGTGGGTCCCAATAAATGTTAAAATTCACAGTAAAATCAATGGTTGAGATTATCAAGTCTATTTTTTAAATTCATGTAATATTTCTTTCAATTTAAATGACAAATATTATATAATAATGGTGTTTCGTTAAATATAGGATAATTAAATGATATATACAAATACATAGTAGGGTGGGTCTTGATTTAAGTGAGTAAGTTAATGTTTATTATCACAGTGGTAACCCCAAGGGGTTAGCCTAGTGGTTCAACGGTCACTTGGTAAGTACCTTTACTTGGTACTGATCGAGGGTTCGAAACTGACTAGGTGCAAACGCTCCTTGGAGTCACTAGTCCTAGATTTATCCCCATTTCGTGGAGAACCAACTTTGCACATGCGAATAATCATTGATTAGAAAGTACCACTAAGCCTACTAATATTTACTCTTATACGAAGTTTCAAAACCTTTTTGAGACATGTAAAAGACCATATCTAAGTAAGATTAGTGTGCGATAATGTGCTATTTGGTGTCACTATAAAAAAAATAGAGTTATGTTACAACTCAATCTGATGAGTTTATTGGGTTAGTTAGAGTCGGACCGTAATATTTTAGGATCTATCTAAATAATGTAAGATCGAACCTAACTATTTGTGTCCTAACTTCGTCTTATTATATCAAAATTTAACCTAAAAACTAATAAATTTTAGTACAACACCATGCACCTTAGATATCTTAGTCCTCCCCTGATTATTGTGGAACACCAACATTAACTTACCTTATTTGGAAAGCTCAAGTTGGGGAAGCAAACTTCAAGTTGAAGAGACTTTAAACTCCTCTATTTTTAGTTTGTCCACAAAACCAAAAACTCCTTTTTTTGGGATTTACTTCATCTATAAGCTTGACATCTTTTGCTTATTTAGAAGTGATGCTTAGACTTACAGCAAAATATGTTCAAAATTTGTATCTATTCCCTTGAGTTTGCCCATAAAAAAAATGAACTAAATTCCCATATAGAATTTTAGACCGATTAATAAAGTTCGCACGCACTGCTCCAAAAGTTAGGTCTTTTTAGAAGTAATGCCTGAGTTTGAACTTGAACTTGCTAATTTTTTTGAACTCTAGTGATTGTATTATAACATTAAAATTTACATGCATTTTTTTGTGCATGTTGATTAAAAAAAATGCAAGTATAAGAAAACTCGTCGACGTAAATTACTTGAATTTTAAGGGATAATATAAGTAATAACAAGGACGAAGTATAAATTTAAATGTTTTGAGTTTAAATCTTGACAATCCTTTAGGTTAGACCATGAAAGATTTATTTCACTATAATTCTTGCGTGAATGACCTACTTTTAACCGAATCGAAAAAAAATAAATTGAAATACGCATAAACTGATCCAAATATTCTAACTATTAAAAAATAAAAACAAATATAGGATGGGCAGTTGTTGCGGGGAATCTTCTAGGCATCATCCTAGAGGCCAATCTCCACACTAGGACTTGAGTTTTGAATGGTCCAATGTGTGACACGTCTACATATTGCTATTTAGAGGTTATGTATAATTGATAGTGGTGGTCTTACATGCAAATTATTCAAGAGCACAACTTGATTTTCCTATTGGTGTTAAAATACTAGTCTGAGGACTACTTGCTCAGTTGATCATGGCTGCAAATCAAATTATACTATCATCTTCAAATCGTATTATTTAAATTTATGTTATATTTAATTTTGTATCATTTAAGTTGGTGTTGTGTGACATGATTAGTGATATCATTATTATCCTCGTCGTAGAGATTGCGTCCTATCACAGACAATTATGTTTGACTACGGCTATGAGCAAAACAAAAGCATAGCAGAAATATGTTAAAGATTGTTTCCTCTCTAATCTTGTCAGGAAGACTCTAAATAATTCAAGTAATAGAGACGTTCGACAAAGAGAGATTGTAACCTTAAAAAATAGTTCAAGTAGTAATCGGAACGAAATGTAAATTCAAATGTTTTGAATTTGAATCTGGGTAATTCCTGAATAAAGTTATACCTTTTAAAAATAAAATTACGACCGATCAAAAGATGCGGTACTGAATTTTTGTTTTTGGGTATCATAAAAACTAATAAACAATATTTGTCATACTCCATTAGCACCTTGTTCATCTAGAGATTTGGTGAATAACAAGCAAATGTTAAAATGTTATTTTACACCAAACAGGAAAAAAAAAAAGATGGATGAATAAGAGAATTAGAGAATCAAAGTCTTACGCTTCTCATGTTTAAGATGCTCGGACACATGTCTCCTAGCTCAAAGTCTCAACTCTATCCTTTAGTCGTACCCAACCGAAAAGGTAATATGAATTTGCCACAAAAAGTCCCAATACTACTTTGTCGCGAGACGATAAATCAGGATACGTGGGACCATTAGTTAGGGATGTCAATTCAGTTGAATTTTACGAGTTTAAGTTCAAGTTTATCGAGTTTTTTTTTTTCTAAAATAAGTTTAAAAAAATGTTCAATTTTGATTTATTTATGATGGTGTAAACCGAATCATATGAATAATGAATCGTAATTATGTTTTGTAGTAATGGTGGTGTGATAAATACTTCTCTAGGGGCTGGGAGGATTAACACAGAAGAAGTATAGTGGTTCACCACCTCGAGAGCTCGACTAGTCCACTCGTTAATAGAGACTCTTGCTCCTTACATTTCAATAAGCAGTACAAGAATACAATGACTAGTCTTTGCCTCTAGGGACCTCTCCCCTTCTTTGGGGGCGTTATATAGTATTTATAGGGCTGTTCCCTATTCAGTGGGATCTTGGCCGAGATTCTTGCCCTTATTTCGTGGGGTTCTTCTTATTTCTAGGAGAAGATCTTGGTTGGTTGAGATTAGGTGTCTTGATTATAGCTTCCTAACGCTTCAAGAATCTCTTGTGGTTTTCCAGCCGTTGTCTTGCCTCAAATGACATTCAACCCTTTGCCTTCTGACCTCAGTTAGTATAACTGACCTCCCGATCTGAGCTGAACTCCTGAGCTAAAACTTGGGATTTTACTTTAGGCATCATCAGTTGCCCCTCCAGCCCTTGGTCCAAGTGAGCTTGGGCATGAGCTGAGCTGCTTTCGTATTGGATCAGGTCAGCCCCTAGCTGACCTTAGTCCGCATGTGAGATGCACATGGGGGGGCTCTTTGACGGTTACAACAATCATGATTTTCTCGATTCCCGTGCATGTTTCAACCCACATCACTCAAGCTTTAAATGCTTAGTCGACTGCTCAAAAATCGCTCAAAAAAAAACTTCATGTTCATCTTCTACGTTGTTTACCTTTGTCTCCGGCGATTTCTCTGCGATTTCTGGGCTTTCCTCCACGCGATTCTCTTATTATCTGCTCAAAACTGTGTTTTCTTGATTCGACTCGAAGTCCTGCTGTGCTCTTATCTTCCAATTTTGTTTCTTGGCTGTTGTTTGTTGCTCTCTTCCCCGTCTAGGTATGCTTCCCTCTGCCCCTTTCTCTTTCTCTTGCTTTTCCTTACTCTGGATCCCTCAACTTCAAGGTGGTCATTATTTTTCTGGGTTTTTCGGTTCTTTTTCTTTTGGAATCGCGATCGTTGCCTATCTCCTCTTCCCCGCTTTGTGGATTGGAATTCTACTGTGTGAATTTTTACTGTTGGGAGGTACAATGCTGACCTTAGGATTATTAGGGGGTGTTTAGTTAGTATTCCTCATTTTTATAACTCTTTCAATCTGCCTTTCTCTCTACCAATCATGTCTACCTCCTCTGGAGCAACTCCTTCCTCTGTTTCCCTCTTAGGAGATAGGTCTGTCGAAAGAAATTCTGATTTAGGAGATGTAGGTTACGAGATTGACAACTTTCTTGGGGTGGATTCTGCTGAGGTAGAGGTGAAAACCGAGGAGGCTCCCTCCACCTCTTCTCCCATACCTGATAGACCTGATAAAGGCAAGGGTAAAGTAAGTGGTGTGGGAGTCATTGGTTCAGGCGCAAGGGCTGCCTTTAGGAACGCTGAACTTATAGGTCCCAACGGACTTACCCCTGCTAACCTGAAGGTTCTGAGTGCTCGCTTTTATTTTCCCCCAGGGGTTCAGCCCTGGAGTCCTGATAAGTACATCATATATGTTCATCATGTCCATAAGAAGGTCTATTTCTTCTTGGCAGCTTTTGATAACGGTCTTCGCTTCCCCATTCATCCTTTTATCAAAGGTGTCCTTCAACACTTCAATGTCTGTCCTGCCCAGCTCTCCCCTTACTTCTGGGGTGTTCTTGTAGGTTCACTAGTCTTCTTTAAGAGCCATAAGCTTGGGGTCCCTTATGTTTCCTTGCTTATGGAGCTGTTCAATGTTAAGCAGACCTCTTCTGACAATTTTCTGTATATTTCCAAGAGGGCTAAGGCAAAACAAGTTATCTCTGACCTCCCCAGCTCCCATAAGGGCTAGAAGAAATAATTTTTCCTTGTAGGTGGTACACAATGGGAGTTCAATTTAGAAGATAAAACTGACACCCTCCCCATCCCTACAGAGTGGTCTGCCCCTGGCAATTTGGGTATGTTTCTGTCCAGACCATATTTAACCCAAACCTAGCTACGTTGCTAACTTATTTCTTGTCTTCTTTAATTTTTTAGGTGTCCGGTCTAAGCTCAGCACTGAAGAAGAGTGGGTATTATGGAAGTTGAAAAAGTGCAAACCAGAGAAATATTCTGAGCTCATCCAACCTTGGGCTCTCGTAAAACACGAGTTCTGCCTTCCTGAAGTGAGGGTTGAAGCTCCCCTTCCACTTTTCGTTGTTGCCGCCATCCCGCTTTTCGCCGAAGATTTATCAGGTAACACTTTTTCTATGTACCCCCTCTCCTCTTTTCTCTATCTAAGGGTGAGGCTTAGCTGTTCTTAGGTGCTACAGGTTCATCCTTAATGGAGCCCACTATCGCTGAACTCAGGGCTAAACTTTCCCAAATGAAGGATGTCAAAGACAGCAGCAAGAGCAGCGCCAAACGCAAGTTAGGATCCGGCTCTATCGGTGGCTCCACTCCTCCTGCCAAGGTGCCAAGGACAGGCATGTCACTCACTCCTTCTACTCCAGTTATCCCAGACTTCTCTTCCCAAGGCGCTTTTCCTGCTACTCCAATCGTTGCTGGGTAAGGACAGGCATCCCCCTTTACTTCTGAGGTCGAGAGAGCTATGGAGACGACTTCCCGGATCTTTGCCTCTCTTAATCCGCCTGCTGCTCCAATCAATCCTCCCCTTCTTGAGGGTTCAAAGGCTGTGAAGGAGGAGTTTCTCAAAGTAGGCAAAAATGAGGGCTCCTTTCTTGATAACCCTGACCTTGCTGCAGCGGCCTTCTTCTTTATTCTTCCCAATGTTGATATAAAAAAGGTCTTTTCACTATCTCTTGAGGACTCAATAAGCTTTGTTCTTCACGGATTAACAGCGATAAGTTCTTGCTAACATTTATGACCTTTTCTTTCTTTTTGTATTTAAGAGCTCTTCGTTTTGTTTTATCAGACATTCATTGATAAGACGAAGGGTCTCCATCTCATTATTCATGGGAAAGCTCCCCATGGGGGGATCTACTTCTTGCGCATTTTCGGGCTGTCTGCTATTTGCGACTTCCTGTTGATCTTGCATCTGTAGAGGATTGGTCTGACTTCGGCTCATGTTTCGCGTTGATACCATCAGTCACTGAAAAATCAGCTTTATTTGTAACAGGAACAGTCGTTCCCACAGACGGCGCCAAACTGATGGTGTAAACCGAATCGTATGAATGATGAATCGTAATTATGCTTTGCAGTAATTGTGGTGTGATAAATACTTCTCTAGGGGCTAGGAGGATTAACACAGAAGAAGTATAGTGGTTCACCAGCTCGAAAGCTTGGCTAGTCCACTCGCTAATGGAGACTCTTGGTCCTTACCTTTCAATAAGCAATACAAGAATACAATGGCTAGTCTTTGCCTCTAGGGACCTCTCCCCCTTCTTTAGGGGCGTTACATAGTATTTATAGGGATGTTCCTTATTCAGTGGGATCTTGACCGAGATTTTTGTCCTTATTTCATGGGGTTCTCTTTATTTCTAGGAGAAGATCTTGGTTGGTTGAGATTAGGTACCTTGATTATATCTTGCTAACGCTTCAGGAATCTCTTGTGGTTATCCAGCCATTGCCTTACCTCAAATGACATTCAACTCTTTGCCTTCTGACCTCAGTTAGTATAACTGACCTCCCGGTCTGAGCTGAACTCCTGAGCGAAAACTTGTGATTTTACTTTAGGCATCATCAATTTAGAAAATGAGTCGAACACAAATCAAGTCCGTATTACTCAACTATTTTATATATATATGAATTGAATTTTGTGAGCTCGAACAGAACTTTTTTAGCTCTTTTTTTTAAACGATCTTAAAATATTCTAAAACAAATGTTCAAACTCAGTTCGTTTAAAATACGAGTTAAGTCCGAGTAGTTCGTCTCGATTAACACCCTATCAATAATGATACCTCCTCCATAGTCATAGTCCATATTTACCACCCATGGTTCTTAATACGATTCATCAATTAATAAACAAATTAATAAAAAAATAATAGGCATTAGCATAGTCTTAATGAGTTCCAATTTTAAACAAATTTTCCACTTGGCCCATTTCATAAATAAGTTAATATGAATTTAACAATACATTGATTTATACATGATGTGAATAAGATTATACATGGATTGAATTTACAGTGAGTAATTTTTTATTTTTTATTTTTAGTTCAATGGTCAAAAGTGTTCGAACTAACTTACGTACATCTCGATTAATTTTTTTTCTGATCCAAACAAAGGCAGACTATCAACGGCGAGATTAGAATATTTATAAAGGATGAATCTCTTATGACTTGATTACAAGAGGTTGTTAAGATTCGAACTTATAACGTCTGAATTTACAATTCGTCTCTATTATCATTTGAGTATTTTTTAAAATCATAAAATAAAAAAAAATAAAATACAACACGGTGTATTGGTAAAGTTATCCCTAATTTATACTCTTCCTTTAGTGTGAAAGTGGCCCTTGTCAAACCCAAGTCGAGCTAAGTCAAATCAGAACATATAAACGAATCAAATTTTGTGAGTTTAAGTTGAACTTTTTTAGGCTCATTTTTCTAAATGAGCTTACAAAATTGTTCAACTTAAAACACAAATTGAGCTTGAATCGAATTTTATCTAAATTAAATCCAAGTAACTCGTCTCGATTAACGCCTCTATTCATAAAAAATAAATTCTTTATGACCTGACTCTAAAAAATTGTTAAAATTCCTATCAATCGCTAAGGACTCGCAATCCCAACCTGCTCTACTCCCACTTTGAGTCCTCTTTTACTCGCTGCTTTGAGTCCTGCCATACTAAACAATTATTAGACAATCAATTCTTCCCTGCTTTGAATCTAAAGCTAATACTCTGATAGGACTGATAAAAATTTTCAATTTATTACTTACAGCTCATTTATATTATCACTTAAATAATTTTTAATATCACAAAATTAAAATAATTAATAAATAAAATATGACACGACCTATTGGTAAAGTTATCCTAATTTATACCCATCCTTAAGGGCTTTAGTGTGAAGGTGACCCAACTTTCATCTCAATTTCAATTTCAATTTCAATTCCAATGTGAGTTGATGGGGAGAATTTGCCACGTATGTGGGAAGATTGCCGAATTAAATTGATTCGGATATAAATAGGGACCAATGACACCTATCCTCTCATTCCCTCTCTTTCGCCTCGTCCTCTCTTCCAAATGCAGAAACTTGGCTGATTTGCTCAACCCATACCCAACCCAACCACACAACACAATCTCTCTCTCTCTCTCTCCCTTAAAACAAAGCCTCCCAATTGAAGCAAAAACAGTAAGAGATATCTGAGTTCCCTCTTATGGAAACCAAAAACCAACTCCAATCTCCACCAACCAAATCAAGATTCAACCGTATTTGTGTTTTCTGCGGTAGCAGCCCCGGCAAGAACCCAAGCTACCAACTTGCAGCTATTCAACTTGGAAACCAACTGGTACCTCTCTCTCTCTCTCTCTCTCTCTCTCTCTCTCTCTCTGCATGCAATACAAAGTTACATGGATAGGTACATGGGTAGGGAGATAGAACAGAGACAGAGAGTTCTATGTCAAAGCTTTTTCTCCCTATCTTTTTCATGCTACAACTCTACGTTTTCAATGACTTGGGTGCTTCATCATAAGGTGTTAATACCGTTCCAAAGATTGTTGATTAATTTATGTCCAATAAATTCAAGTTCTTTTCGTCTTTCAATTGATTGAAACTAAACATGGGCAAGGTTTTCAAGCTTATCAAACATGAGAGAGATTGATACCATTAAATGTTGTACCATTCACATTTTACTAAACTACTATTTCCTGGAATAATGGTTGATTACGGCAACTTGGCAAAAGTCATTTTAGGAGAGATAAAAACACCTCTATCAAAGGAGTAAAACGGGTATCAAAGGACTCTCTGTTTTTAGTGTTGTCAATTTCATGACTTTTCTTCTGGATGGGGATGTCCCATCGGATTAATCGCCATCACTGGATTAGAATATAGAGACACAATTAAGAAAGAAAACCAAGTGTTTGTTTAATGATCGGTAAGAATATCGTGAAGTGTTTTAAAAAGGGTTTACGTTGAATCATAATTGCGTTTCAATGTGGTAATGTATATAAAAATTTGCAGGTTGAAAGGAACATCGACTTGGTTTATGGTGGTGGTAGTATTGGCCTTATGGGTCTTGTCTCCCAAGCTGTCTATGATGGTGGCCGCCACGTGTTAGGGTACCCATTTCTGCCCAACCTCTCTCTCTCTCTCTCTCATGTATATTCATACATAATAATATATACAAAATTTGGAGATAGATATCAAGATTTCACTTATAATTTCTTGTTTTTATTGCAGAGTGATTCCAAAAACACTTATGCCCAGAGAGGTGATTACTCTTCATTTATTTTCTCAGTCGGTGAATGACATGTTTGAACCCAAGTAGCTTTAAGTGGTAACAAATTTATATCTCGTGAATTTCTTAATCTCGACGTAGATGTGTTTAACTAGATTCGGGAGAAGATTAGTTGAAGTACGTATAAGTGAGTCCAAATACCTGTGACCGTTAAACCAAAAAAATATATATATAATATGTTTGGTAAGAGTTCGAAATAATGTAAACTTGTGGATCTATTTTTTTGGATAAGTTTTTGGATTTATTAGATTGGGTTGGAAATAAAATAAGTTGTACTCTTGCATATTCTCTTTCTTGGGTTTTGTCAAAATAGTCAAAGCTCAGAAGATGACTGAGCTTGGGTTCTTTGTTCTTTATTCTTGTTCTTGTTTATAAAAATAAGATTAGTTTAAGAGCAAAAACCAATTAAATTGTTCTATATTTTTATTTTCAGATAACTGGAGAGCCTGTTGGAGAAGTAAGAGCTGTCTCTGGTATGCACCAAAGAAAAGCTGAAATGGCTCGCCACGCTGATGCATTTATAGCCTTGCCTGGTATTAATTCTCAATGGATCGATCGACCATTAAATTTGAAAATGGAAAAAGGATAAAGGGCAATTTGATTATTGATGGTAATGTACTTAATTTCATGTGCAGGTGGCTATGGGACACTAGAAGAACTCCTGGAAGTCATCACTTGGGCGCAATTGGGAATTCATGACAAACCGGTAATCTATTTAAACCGTAACTTGATCTTATTTGGTTGTAACTTGGGGTACGATACTCTTCCGCCCCAAGGCCGAACACAGTGGAATCAATTTGTGTACAGTAACTTGTCTTGATCAAAACAGCACCCATCAAGAAACTTAGACATATACTAGTCTTAATTTTCCAGGCACAAACTTAAGTATTTCTGTAAGAGTATTTCTAATTTCTTATGATAAATACAGGTGGGTTTGTTGAATGTAGATGGGTACTACAACTCACTGTTGTCTTTCATAGACAAAGCTGTTGATGAAGGCTTTGTTACACCCTCTGCGCGTCACATTATCGTTTCTGCCCCAACTGCTCAAGAACTCATGTCCAAGCTTGAGGTACATTTCATATACATACACCTATATCCACTGTACAATTCAATTGTATATGTAACTAGATCATCTAACCAACCATTTTTGTTAATCCTAATGTAGGAATATGCTCCTAGGCACTCAGTTGTTGCATCCAACCTGAGTTGGGAAATGGAGCAACAATCGGGTTATACGACAAAGTCAAACATTCCTTGTTGACCCCTCAGTTATATACCTCGTTTCAGAGCATTAACAACTGTAGATTATAGCCAATTTATTGACGACAGCTGTAACCATGTAGATTCAACCTCCAGAAATCAAACCACCACAGTTCTTCTAGTGGTCTGTGGATTTTTGTAACTAATTTTGAGTCGGTGTTGATTGTTCATGTAATCATGTGAATGTAATTTCCTCCCAAAACCATTAGAAAACAAGTATCTCTACTGACTTTAGATTGTTTCTTTAGGTTTTTTATGTAGCCTTCTTTTTACTCTTTGTATCAGCATTACTTGACTGCATGTTCAAATTTTGATTGACTTACATGAATCAATGTTTCTCAAGCAATGCCCTTTTCAATATAAACTATTAAAACTGATACCCACCTCTCTCTCTCTCTCTCTCTCTCTCTCTCTCATATTAACAAATCTATCTCAGCTATTTAAGCTTGATTATATTAGTGATCTTACGTATCCCTTTTGTTCAATTGAAGGATATGTAGTAATTTATTGGCTAAATTGTATTACGATGGACGGTGAATACCAAAATAAGTGTTAATTAGTTCAAAAAAAAAGAAAGAATGAAGGATGACTAGCTGAACAGTTGGATCCTGAAATAGTCGACAGCTCTTACTTTATAAAACTTCAGCATTCTGTCCTTGATCAGAACATGGATGAAGTCACATAGGCCATCATTGGGGCTAATTTTTACAAGTCTTATTGTCTTATCCTCTTCCCCATACACTTAATATTTATAAATATGTTCATTTCTCTAAAAGAATAAAATAAAATATGTCTAATTGTATAGGGACAGGCTAACTTTTTTGACTACAGCATTTATCAACTAAGATGGCCATGGATAAAGCTTAAGGCAGGTCTAGTTCTTTTATTCTATAATGACACACAAGAACACCTGTCATTAACCAGACCACAAGGGAACCTTAAGACAAGTGCCGCGTGTGGAAAGAGAAGTGAGAAAGTCGTAGTGGTGCAGAGTGGAGTGGCCCTTCCCTCTGCATATGCATGCATGAGAATGTTATAGATACAAAAGTGCACTAGTTAGTGCGCATGTAGGTGTGAACAATTTCTGCTAAAAAGATTAAAAACCAACCTAAAAGTACAACTCTTTCTTAAGTTCCCTCTTGTGTGCTTGAACTTGGTGGTGTTTGACTCACCTCCTTGATGTATTCTTTCCAACTCTGGGGTAGCATAATCTTGGTTTTGTCTTGAGGGAGTAGGGTCCACTGCGGTTTTGTTTTTTTTTTTTAAATTTATTGATATAGTATTCAATGAGTTGCAATAAAATTATATGAGTTTTGTTTGATTTTGTTAGCATTTAAATCCAACAAATTTTTAATTCATAGGTATCTACATCTAGTTGATTTGATTAAGGGTGAAAGAGGTCTTAGTGGTTTGGTATCTTGTTCATGGAATACACAAAGTTAACACAAACATAAAATAGAACTAACTTGAATATGATATGACTCGATTATGTTGACACCCATCCTTCTCACCTGCACTAGAATGATAAAACTTAAGCAAATCTTCATCACATGGAAATATGACCATTTTCTTCAATCTCAGCTGCAGTTCCTTTTGTTTAGCATCATGCTGGCAACTTAAGTATCTCGAGGATTACTTTCAGGAAAAAAAAAAAAAAGAAAAAAAATAATCTTAAGGATAGGGAGTATCATTGAGAAGTAATTGCAAGGATGCATTGGCATATTACTGCTACAACAAATTATAATTGTGGCTTAAATTTGAACAGATAATCATATACAGAACGGTAGTACAACAGAGTGATTCATCTCTATAAATCAAACTATTTAGACAAGAAATATTGAACAGATATAAAACCGTGCACATAGCTACGTATCTTACAAATAACAACCAATCACGTACCATGGCCGAGGCTGCTTATGTGAAAGATTGAACCACTGATGAGGTGGTGACCAAACTGGAAAGAAGGCCAACGATGAACGCACTGTTATAGGTGGTTGGTTCACCTTGCATTGAATTGTTCCGGGAATCAATATAGGTTTCATTTAGAAATGGTCCGCCCACAAGTGCTCCAACCGCAACATTAGGATTGGGTTCTGTTGAGTCCATCCACTGGAAACCATCTTTGCACCCGGTTGTTGCATCGGCTGGAATCGAAGCTCCTCTGTGGTGCACATATTGTGGGTAATTATCCCCATATCCCACAAGATAACTCATCTTCTGAGGGTTGTTGCCCAAGACATAATCAGCCTAAAAAGAAGGCAAAAAACAAAAGTAGGAACGATTAAACATAATTGAAGGGGCAATTTGATAAAATGGTAGTGAAAAGGATAAAGTGAAACTAGTGCAAAAGTTTAAAGGGATGAAGTATATAAACCAAAAAGAAGTAGTTGTTTGATGCATCCTTAATTATAACCAGAGCAGCTGTGTGATCTGCCCTTCTGAGGAAGATGGATGTACCTGTGAGATGGCAAACTTTCGGAGATCTGATGGCCGATATGAATCCCCATCACAGGATAGTTTGGCAGTCCGCGATGTAAGCATGTAATCACTATAAAGCACAGCTAAAAATGAAGAAGCAACAGGATGCTGCAAAGCGTTCCATTCACTGACCCATATCAAACCACCTGTGTAAACAGAATGAAGGTGACCAATGGAAATAAAAAGTTTCAAACTCATGATTTGCTTTGTTACCTAACGATAATTGGTGTTAAGACATTTGCAAGGCCTCCTAGAATGGTGAGTGTATTCAGTAAACTAATTAAATCCGCCAACTGATATTAAGCAATCAAGATTCAAATCTAGGCATGTTTGATTCTTTCAATATAATTGGTATCTCGACCCTCATACCTCTAGCTAAGTTAAAGTTCCGCTGTATCAAATAATTTTGCCAAGTCAAGTAATGATGTACAGTTTAAGGGGTCTGTAATTATGATTCGATGGTTCATTTGTATGTTATTAGACTTATTTGGGAGCATATCTGATACTCAGTTTGATTGAGTCAACCAATGACACCGCCAACTCCTTTAAAAAATTTCGAAGACCTCTTATTGTACTGTAGAGTTAACTTTGTTTTTATTGTCATTAACTGCATTAATTGCATGATAAAAATAGACAAAAAGTTCGAATGATCCAGCATACAATTGAACGATCTATCGTAGGACCACAGAAAGACCCTCAAATTTGTGCACTTTCATTCATAAAGTTGGAACTTTAAAGGGATAAATATGTACAAGGTCTAACTGGGTCTCGGTGACAGCAAAGGCAGTAGCATCACAAGGCCTGAGCCCCTTCATTACACCCATTTTTCTAAGCACTCTCCAGTAACAAGCCATAACATGAGTTTCCTAGTAGTATCCATGTTCCTATGTATGTCTAAGTGTGTGCACGAGCAAAGAGAAAATATGCCATGGGAAATTACAGCATTATAAACCGACAAGGAAAATAGGAAGGGAGGAACAGAACCAAATAGAATATTAAGGCATAAGCGTCCAAGTTTAAAAGTGTCCGAATGGAATGATTACTGTCTGTTCTGCTTGATGTTGCAGTCGGGGATGTTGGTAGAAGGCCACACATTACAGCCTCGGCAGTTTTCCTGTAATGCTGGAGACTCTCAGAGTTTGAGGTGTCCTTTGAACCAAAAAAGCTTACTCTGGACAACAAAACCTGTTCCAAAAAAAGAATTGAAATCATGTAGTAATATGAGTAATGCTAAAACCCAAATTACTAGAAAATTATACCTGAGTTCCGGCTAGCTTGTTATCCCAACTAAACCAAGTTGGACTTCCCCACTTAGCAAAAGCTTTTCCATTTTGCCCAGTCACATAATCAAAATATGATTGAACCCCGGTTGCATGATAAAGCCAGCTAGCAGCCCACAAGAGCTCATCTCCATAACCTGTTGAATTGTAATAATTCTGAACGTCGGGAATGCTGACACTGTAAGATTCTCTTTGTTTGTCGGCAAAAGTAAACAATTGTTTAGCATGCTTAAGAAGCAAGCTCGAATATGCAGAGTCGGTCGATTTAAACACCAGGGATGCAGAAGCCATAGCAGCCGCAGTTTCAGCAGCAACCTCAGTTCCTGGGGTAGTAGTGTTCACCTGCGTGAGAGGCCTTCCCTCAGTCATATCTTCAGGCCTTTCCCAACAACTATGGTCTTTTTCAGGATCACCCACCTGCCCAGAAATTGAAGTTGTGAATGGAGACCCAATTTAGGGGCCTTTCTGTCACCGTCAATTGACACAATGTTTAATTCCTTGACTCACTAATGTAATAATATGTGTCAAATATGGAAGTATGCATAATTGTATGTTGGTTTTGAAGTTCTAGAAAAGTAGGCAAAGTAGAAAGGGCATGGTCAAGTAAAATAAATACAAATAGCTTAATTGTATGAGTAAGGCAGGGTATCGTTGTAATACACAACTTAAAAACCTGGCTCCCGGCAACACAACCAAAATAATAATGGACTAGTGTGAATTTCTAGATGATGGCAATCTTTCCAAATTGAAATATAATGGGTGACAACGAAAGGATAAACACTCGGAAAAACACAGGCACACAATCATAGTACTAACACAGAGACAGGAAATAATCTGGTATTGAAGATTAGAGTAACCTGAATATAGAGCACATTCTCCGAAGGATGAGCATTGATAAGGTAGTCAGTAATCCACTTGAGCGAACCTTGAGCAGTATCCAATTGATTCACCTTCTCCATTTGATCCCCATACTCAAGAATGGCCCATGACAGCACTGTAGCAGTAAAAGCCATCGGAAACCCAAACTTAATATGATCTCCAGCATCATACATTCCTTTTGAGAGATCCAACTTTGCTTCGCGCCCATCTTTAAGAGCCGAATCCCCTCTCCAAGATATCTTGTTATTCACCAACTTACCAGCTGCAACAGGAAAAAAGCATTATTACCCAAAATCAAAAGATCATTTTTTAAAGCTTTAGAATGGAATTAAACTATATTTGTTGTTGACATTTCATAATTACAATGACAATCTTTTAATCAACCTCGCATCTATCATGAAAACTAATGAAAACAGAAATTAACTAAACAAGCACAGAAATACAGGCACGTATGGTTCAGAATTAGATATGAGCACTCAATTAAAGATGTATTAAGCAACAAAAATGATCAAATCTTCTATTAATTCCAATTAATGGGATGAAGTTCAGTGAAATTAAACCAAAAATGCTAATCAAGTTCAAGAAAATTAACAAAACAGTAAATAAAAAATTATTCATATTATCACAAAATAGGTAAGGCCTAGTAACAATAATCTCATGAATTTCGCTTATGCAAAACCCAAAAAAAAAAAAAAAAAA